>JAVTVY010029378.1:0-134027 GCA_036873755.1 Hanleya hanleyi
CGATTTCTCAGGAACAACTGCATGGATCTTTCTCAAATTTGGTACACAGGTTCCCCTTGGGGTCTAGTTGTGCAGGATACCTTTTCTGGTCCGATTCGGAAATGCAATATGGTCACCAGGCGGCCATCTTGGATTTCCCTATGAAACCTTGTTATCGCGATTTCTCAGGAACAACTGCATGGATCTTTCTCAAGTTTGGTACACAGGTTCCCCTTGGGGTCTAGTTGTGCAAGAAACCTGTTTTGGTCCGATTCGAAAATCCAGTGTGGCCAGCAGGCAGCCATCTTGGAATTCCCCATGAAACCTTGTTATCGCGATTTCTCAGGAACTACTGCATGGATCTTTCTCAAATTTGGTACACAGGTTCCCCTTGGGGTCTAGTTGTGCAAGATACCTTTTCTGGTCCGATTCGGAAATCCAATATGGCCACCAGACAGCCATCTTGGATTTCCCCATGAAACCTTGTTATCGCGATTTCTCAGGAACTACTGCATGGATCTTTCTCAAATTTGGTACACAGGTTCCCCTTGGGGTCTAGTTTGCAAGAAACCTTTTCTGGTCCGATTCGGAAATGCAATATGGTCACCAGGCGGCCATCTTGGATTTCCCTATGAAACCTTGTTATCGCGATTTCTCAGGAACAACTGCATGGATCTTTCTCAAGTTTGGTACACAGATTCCCCTTGGGGTCTAGTTGTGCAAGAAACCTTTTTTGGTCCGATTCGAAAATCCGATATATGGCCACCAGGCAGCCATCTTGGATTTCCCCATGAAACCTTGTTATCGCGATTTCTCAGGAACTACTGCATGGATCTTTCTCAAATTTGGTACACAGGTTCCCCTTGGGGTCTAGTTGTGCAAGAAACCTTTTTTGGTCCGATTTGAAAATCCAGTATGGCCAGCAGGCAGCCATCTTCGATTTCCTCATGAAACCTTGTTATCGCGATTTCTCAGGAACTACTGCATGGATCTTTCTCAACTTTGGTACACAGGTCCCCTTGGGGTCTAGTTGTGCAAGATACCTTTTTTGGTTCGATTCCGAAATCCAACATGGCCACCAGGCAGCCATCTTGGATTTCCTCATGAAACCTTATCGCGATTTCTCAGGAACTACTGCATGGATCTTTCTAAAATTTGGTACACAGGTTCCCCTTGGGGTCTAGTTGTGCAAGGTACCTTTTTCGGTCCGATTCGAAAAACCAATATGGCCACCTGGCAGCCATATTGGATTTCCCCATGAAACTTTATCGTCATTTTTCAGGAAGTACTGCATGGATCTTTCTCAAATTTGGTGCACAGGTTCCCCTTGGGATCTAGTTGTGCAAGATACCTTTCCTGGTACAATTTGAAAATCCAGTATGGCCACCAGGCAGCCATTTTGGATTTCCCCATGAAACTTTATCGTCATTTCTCAGGAACTACTGCATGGATCTTTCTCAATTTTGGTACACGGGTTTCCCTTCGGCTCCCGAATCGAAAATCCAATATGGTCATCAGGCGGCCATCTTAGACTTCCCCATGAAATTTTGTTATCATGATTTCTCAGGAAGTACTGCCTGGATCTTTCTCAAATTTGATACACAGGTTCCCCTTGTGGTCCAATTGTGCAAGATACCTTTTCTGGTCCGATTCCAAAATCCAATATGTCCATCAGGTGGCCATCTTGGATTTCCCCATGAAACTTTGTTATTACGATTTCTCAGGAACTATTGCATGGATCATTGTTAAATTTGGTAAACAGGTTCACCTTGTCGTCTAGTTGTGCAAGATACCTTTTTCGGTCCGAATCGAAAATCCAATATGGCCACAAGGCGGCCATCTTGAATTTCCCCTTGAAACATTGTTACCGTGAATTCTCAGGAAATATTTCATGGATCTTTCTGAAATTTGGTACACAGGTCCCACATGGGGCCGAGTAGTGCAAGATACCTTTTTTGGCCCGATTCGAAAATCCAAGTTACGCTTCAAATTAATTCGGTATTCTCGAGTTGCATCACAAGAGTCGGCGGATCAAACGGTGGGGCATATTCTATATATTGACTATATTGAGAATATCCATACCTTCACCTTCCATATCAAGGAGTTCAAATAATTTGGAATTAAAATGTATTTCTTCAAATTTTAAATCAGCTTTCTTTAATCCATGCAGTAGCAAGTGAACTGCTCCACCCTTTCGTCTGCCGGTGGGTCAGCTACATGAAGGGACGTCACTCTTGTGACTCAACGTCACAACTCGACAACTGTAGACTACTGCATGTTTCTATCCAAGGGAGATAATCAGGATTCAGGCACTTTCGAAGTTTCAACATTACTGCGCGGACCGGATCCCTTCAGTATTAAGTATTGTACCATCTTACTATTTTCGAGCATGGTATCTTAAAAGAGATATCTCAAAATAGCCCAATAAACAGAACAGAATTAGCATTCGTTCCTAATTATAAAATCTTAAGTATGTTTCATAGCTCATGCCAAGTGTCAAAGAGATTGGTCTTCGCTTCCAGTACCCAATGATGACACGTGCAAAAAAATAAATAAAAAAAAATACTACAAAACAAAGGCGAAGGATCCTCCGTTCATGTACATTCACTTTCAGACTAACTTTGCTCATTTCTCTTGTATTTTAACAACCGACATAAGTAAAGTTTCTTGAAACTCCTGAAACTTAGATTATATCTTGGTGTTTTTCAGTGGCCTTTTTCGATCTTTTTCGCTCACATTCGAAATTCTGTAAACAAAATTACAAATCAATCGTTTGTTCTTAGTAACAATGGACAAAAAGATCTTCTAGTCATTAGCTTACAATTATCGGACAATGGTGGGCGCCAAGATCCTTCAGGATCTCTCGTATTTCAGAAGTACAATATCAAAATAATCGGGGGAATCCCGCTGTACCGAACCCCTGTTAGTTTTTAATTTCGTGTCGCCTTAAATAAAGGACTCCCTTTCCTTAAATTTTGCTATCAAATTCTGGTTGACCCTAAAGCTTTTGCACAACCATATCTGTGTCCACACATTTAAGTTTGTGATGTCTCAGTCTTTACCAGTGCACATTATTATGGAGCATTACAGTATGATTGAACACAGTTGTCATTGTTCATTCTTTTATATGCATACAAATGCATGCGAGGATTCACCACAGGGCTGGTGTCCTATTGCATACTGGAAATGATAGATTTACTTCAACTATTGCATTGTTATTAGCTTATTAGTTTGTTCACATATCATCACACAAAGATACACCAAGAACATGCTCCAAATTGCACACCTATTCTTCCTAACAATACATGTACATGTATTTATCAGATCTATGCAATGGAATGTGTAGCTTACTTTCGAAAAAAAAATGTAATCTTTATTGGAAGTTATATAATATAGTTCCTCCTTCAATCCAACCTCAACATCACTAATATAGAAATCAAATTTCTTAATAAATGTATTGTTATTTTAAATGATGTGCATTGCCAATGATGTGCAACCTCAAATGATGTGCCACCCTGGAGGGCTCGATCCTTTTGCGAAGCTGCATGTTTTATTTTTCTACCATTTTCCAGATTTCTAAAAACGGATCTACAAGTATGCATACATTAGCCCTACTTTTGTACTGATTTACATACTCTACTAGCATGTAGCCAATCAAGAGCTCCATAGTAAAGTTGTATGTCAGCCATTGGTTCAGTGTAGTGAATGACTGGTCATTGGTTCCTCTGCATATTCAGCAGTATGGTATCGCCAGTCGGGGCCGTATCCAGAGTCAAATTACTTCCGCAAAACGTACAGGCGCCCAAAATAAAATCTGCCCAAAATAGCAAATGTAAAAATTAAGAAACCCCGTTTTCTTTGATTAATAGAACTGATCAATTTGTCCCATTACCCTAGCTTTGTCCGAACCACGAAACATTCACCGAAAACACAGCAGGGATTCATAGAAGTCGACTTCAGTTTTAGGGCCGGTTTGAGGGAAAACTCAATTAGAGACCACCGTTTCAGGAAAACTCCATTTCAATGAAGACGAAAACTGAATTTGAGCCAATTAAACTTAATCTGACTTACGGATCGTCGCTGTTTTATTACTATTACGCGTGGTTGACGGAGAAACAGACGAAGAGGTAAACAACCCGCCATTTTGAGCGAGGTAAATTCCTGCGAGACGGTCACCAGGGAGTCATTTTCACTACATTTGTTATGCTGTTGGAGAGGGTACCCGAAAACAGGCTAGTCGCCCTTGATCTTTCCGTTGCCGAGATACAGCAGTAGAGGAGACACACCCACGATGTTAACACGTGCGTTAAACACTGCCTGAATTCGTTTCGCCATAAGTTTGTCGATGTTTTGTCAGTTTTTGCCGGGGACTTCGATTCCAATACCAACAACTGTCTACTTGAAACGACTTCTCTTAAAAATTAACAACTGAAAGTTAATGAATCAACTGAATTATTGTCCTCCGCCACGAAGTGGTGGGAGGACTTGGAAATGCTAGCCGTCCGTCCTTCCGTCCGTCCTTCCGTCCGTCCCTCCGTCCGTCCTTCCGTCCGTCCGTCCGTCCCACATCTTGTGAACGCGATATCTTGAGAACAATTCGACCAATCGACTTCAAACTTGAAAAGGTGCTTCACATCAGTTAGACGGCCATTGGTATTGATTTTCACTGAAGTACGTAATCCAAGATGGCCGCCATCGACCATATTGGATTCTGCTCGTCCCACATCTTGTGAACGCGATATCTCAAGAACATTTCCACCAATCAACTTCAAGCTTGGGAATGTTCTTCACATCAGTCAGACGGCCATTGGTATTGATTTTTACTGAGGTACGTAATCCAAGATGGCTGCCATTGACCATATTGATTGCATCCGTCCCAGATCTTGTGAACACGATATCTCGAGAACAATTCAACTAATCGACTTCAAACTTGGGAAGGTTCTTCACATCAGTTAGACGGCCATTGGTATTTATTTTCACTGAGGTACGTAATCCAAGATGGCTGCCATTGACCATATTGGATTCTGTCCATCCCACATCTTGTGAACGTGATATCTCGACAACAGTTTGATCAATGCACTTCAAACTTGAGAATGTGCTTCGCATCAGTTAAACGGCCATTGGTTTTGATTTTCACTGAGATACGTAATCCAAGATGGCCGCCATGGACCATATTGGATTCACTCCGTTCCACATCTTAACACGATATCTCAAAAACAAATCAACCAATCGACTTCAAACTAGGCAAGGTTTTTCACATCAGTTAGACGGCTATTGGTATTGGTTTTCACTGAGGTACATAATCCAAGATGGCTGCCATTGACCATATTGGATTCTGTCCATCCCACATCTTGTGAACGCGATATCTCGAGAACAGTTCGACCAATCGACTTCAAACTTGAGAATGTGCTTCACATCAATTAGACGGCCATTGGTATTGATTTTCATTGAGGTACAAATCCAAGATGGCTGCCATTGACGATATTGGATTCCATCCGTCTCGGATCTTGTGAACGTGATATCTCGACAACAATTTGACCAATCAACTTCAAACTCGAGACGGTGCTTCACATCAGTTAGACAGCGATTGGTATTGATTTTCATTGAGGTAGTATGTAATCCAAGATGGCTGCCATTGACCATCTTGGATTTCACTCACCCATATTGTACCCATCTGTGTTGTGAACGCGATATCTTGATCTATTCCACTCATCGATTTATAAACCTCACCATCCACAAATCCATATACAACTACAGACTTACATTCCAGTGTTACACTACCCATTACTGCTTCCCAAACCTCCTCAAATTGTCTCAACAATTCCAGATGAACGTCTCTTTCCACATACACATATCAACTTTCCAAGTTATATTTAAGGAGATATTGGAAGCGTATATGCTGTATGCTCTCAAACAGGCTACTTGGCGGAGGACCTGCTAGCTACTCAGCTTGTTTTGAAAATAGTTTCGAAAATGAAAGTGATCAACACGAACAACAACAACATCAACACACGGATAGTCGACACTGTCATTTGACGATCTGAAAACGATCTTTTTTTTTAATTCCTTTACTGAACTTTATTTTTGTCTTGCCTCTGTAGTCTACATGGTGTCATTCCTTTAGCAGGTTAGGAAAAGCTGCCCAATTCTGACAGCTAAAGTATAGGCTGATCTAGTTGAACAAAAGCTATTTTATTGCTTTCCATTTTATTTTGTCGAGTTATCAACAGGAGATTTTCTGATTGCACTCTGTCTCTCGCTCCATTTCTAAGTTCAATGAGAGTTCAAAGAATACTGGATATCTGCTTGAAGTGGAAATTAAAATATTGTCTGGTTGAATTATGTAAAAAGCCAATAGGGCACAGGTGATGAAATCAAATAATTTGATTCTAAAGCAATAAAAGAATTAAATATTCCTTAATTGTCCCCCGCCACGAAAGTGGGAGGGGGACTCGGAAACACTACCAGTCCGTCCGTACGTTCGAACCATGTTGTGAATGCGATATCTCGAGAACAGTTCAACTCATCAAGTTCAAACTTGGGGGGTCACTTGACATCAGTGAGATGATGGCTGGGATTGTTTTCCACCAAACTGTGTTAACCAAGATGGCCGCCGTCCGCCATCTTAGATTCCATCCATCTCCAAAATGTTATGCACACGATATCTCGAGAAAAATTGAACCGATCGACATCAAATCTGGGGAGTGACTTCACATCAGTAAGAAGATGACTGGAATTGTTTTTCACCAAACTGCGTTAACCAAGATGGCCACCGTCAACTATATCATTAACGAGATATCTCAAGAACAATTCAACTGATCCACTTTAAACTTGGGATCTTAGATTTCATCCATCCCCAAAATGTTGTGAACACGATATCTCGAGAACAATTCAACCGATCGACTTCAAATTTGGGGGGTGACTTCACATCAATAAGAAGATGACTGGAATTGATTTTCACCAAACTGCATTAACCAAGATGGCCGCCATCAGCCATCTTAGATTCCATCCATCTCGATAAGAAGATGACTGGAATTGATTTTCACCAAACTGCATTAACCAAGATGGCCGCCGTTGACCATATTGTTAACGAGATATCTCAAGAAGAATTCAACTGATCTACTTCAAACTTGGGATGGCATCACAACGGTGTGACGTTTTCCGTCCGTCCGTCGGAGCGTCCTTCCATCCGTCTGTCCGTTCATCCCAACCATGTTGTGAACGCGATATCTCGAGAACATTTCAACCGATTGACTTCAAACTTAGAGGTTGGCTTGACATCAGTGAGAAGATGGCTGAAATTGTTTTTCATCAAACTGCGTTATCCAAGATGGCCACTATCAGCCATCTTAGATTCCATCCATCCCAACTATGTTGTGAACGCGATATCTCGAGAACAATTCAGCCGATCAACTTCAAATATGGAGGGTGACTTTACATCAACAGCTACCCATCCATCCTTCCATCCCTCATAACGTCCTTCCGTCCCTCATACCATCCTTCCATCCCAACTTTCTTGTGAACGCGATATCTCAAGAACAATTCAACCGATTAACTTCAAACTTAGCAGATGGCTGGGATCTCAGAAGAAAGTCACTCATTTTTCGGCACAACTATGTCACCGGATGATCTTTCTTGATCATCCTGTCCCCATACTTCCATAGACAATTGGCAACATTGTCCTTCACAATTATATCTCCTTCACATCAACAACACCACACTCCTAGCAACAATTTACCATCACACAAAATATATATGGTGATTATATCCCGTGTGTGTGAGAAGTCCATTTCCAGACAAGCTTTTTGGCGGGGGACCTGCTAGCTACTCAGCTTGTATCACATTCATGTACCAGTTATACGTCTATGTATTATATAGCAAACGGTCCTAGAAATTTGATTAAACTCAATTTGCCCTGCCCCTAGCATGCTAAAAACTTCATTTGCCAGAAAAAAACTCAATTTGACCATGAATGGTCCTAAACAAAATGACTTTTATGAATCTCTGCATCATGTCAGATATACAGTAAATTAGCCTGGAACTTGAGGCCACTGATACGAGATGGCCATAATTGTCGTATCCCTACGCTGTTGAGAAAAAATGAGTCCGACATTAAAACTGTGAAAATCGGCGTGTTATTTCGTCTAAAAGTTCTCATAATGGATTTGAACGATAATAAACGCCTATTTTATCGGAAAAGAGCAACTTGTACTTTGTCTTGTCACAGGATTGTAGGAACCTGTGAGATCTGTCAAAATCGAAAGTAGTGCCCATGACGTTCGTGCGTGCTGCCAACACATCAATGGCGGATTTGAGTTTTCAGTTGTAAAATGAACTGTGATCGTCGGCCAGTTACATGCGGTGTCTCGCATAACAAGTCCTCTAAAATATACAGCGAAAGGTATGGCCAACCCAATAAATCAATGCAGACATCATCATTGTCATTGTTGTTGCACTGACGCTAATGCGTTACCTACGGAGATTCGTCAGGGGAGTTTCTGTCTCACATTACGATGGAATGTGATTTTCGGCTATCGGAGCCAGTTTTTCTTAAAGAAGTGAATTTCTCCACAGTATCTATATGTAATTTGTGCATTTTCTCAGTAAACTCTAGCCGGTAGTTATTTCTTTCATCACATGGGCTATGTGTAACATTATTCTTTTTTTCTTAAAAATATATAAATCAGGGGTTGTATTGTGAATAATATTTTAGAAAATTAACTGCCAGAAATGGGTTCGAATGCATTTCCAGCCATCTAGAACCCCAGAGCTTCCGGGGCCTAGGCGACCGACCACTTTACACTGACGCCAGGGCAATAAGATCACAACTTTACATGTTTTTTTTTCCTGCAGATATGTGGATACCTTGTCACTTTTTATACCCTGTACATAGTTGGGGTTATACTGGACTCCGATTGTCTGTCCGTCCGTGTGTCAGTGTATCCATCCGTTCATCTGTCGGAGTTGTGGCTTGGGTTTGCATTTCGCATGCCATAACTCATTGCTATTTATCCAAACTTCTACACTCATAAAAACATCTTGGTCTGGACTGTTAAGGGACTGAGGAGTTGTAGCACCTCTGGTGCCTCATGTTAAGTATTATTTTATTTTTGAGACTTCAACCACACCTCACTGTGGCAGAATCTTCATTAATATGTACTGCATCCTTTCGCTTCATTCTAGGATGAACAAATTTTGCTTTGCACATTGTCTTTAGTTATTTTTTTTTTTCAGCGGATATTTGCCAGCAGAGTGTGTTCAGGAATTTCTGCAAACATGGAACGTGTCAGTACGACTTACAACAGGGAATACGGTGTAAATGTGATCCTGGATACTTTGGCACAAGCTGTGAACGACCAGGTAAAGGACTATGATGAATAATTCAGCCATAGGAATCCAGGTTATAAAACAAGATATGTATCTCACCTTAATAGATTGTCTTTGCACAGGGAGCTGTGCCCATAAATATCTGGGTGTTGTAGAGGCATTATTATTTTTGGGAATTATCTTTCATACTTTTGCTTTCAGTCATTCAGGGGTTTTTCTAGACACTTTTTTCATCGTGGTAACCACGATGAAAAACAATTACAAATTGAGTTTTTGCAAAATTTTGTAAATTGAGTTTTATTGCCGAAAAGTTTTCTAAAATTTTGAGAATTTAAGGGAGTAGAGGACGTTCATTTCCCTGCTCTTATGGGGCTACAACATGGTCATTTGTCAAATTTTTCAAAACAAGCTGAATTTCCTAATAAAAGTACCCAGACATATCAAAATGGAATAAAAATCAACAAAAGACACAACACAACCATTTATGCGTTTTACTGGTGGTTCGATAGTGTGATGGGATAGACCAAAAAATTGGCATTTTAAATTCAACGGTTGAAGGGTGCAAAGTGCTCCATAGATTAAAAATTATTCCTCCGGAATATCCCCCAAATTCACTCTTATTCAGTTTCAACTAAAACAAAACTTCTGAATGGCTAATAAATTGATCTTCAATAATATTCTCCACACCCACCCCGATTCCCCACCCCCACCCCCTCCTGGAAATAGGACTGAAAAGGCTCCGTTTATCTGTTATACTGCTAATATTTTCTAAGAAAGTATGGTGTCCCCCTGTTTTTATTACATATTTAACAAGCACTATATGTGTTTAGTATTATATAGCAAAATGGGAAAAATTTGACCTTGGGAAGTCTGATTTATTGAACATCTAAGAAGAAAAAATTCAAATTTCCCTATGTATTCAGTGTTATGGCTTTTAAGTGGTATACATGCATTTGGCTGCCATATTTTTTTAACGAGTATGGTGACCCCATATTTTTTTTTCATGGATCATCTTCTCCTAACCTGGTGGAAAAATCCTGAAATTTAAAAAAAATTTCAACCTCTAGAAATGAACGTCCTCTACTCCCTTAAGCGCCGAAGGCGCGCGAAAAATTGAGTTTCTACGAAATAAATTGAGTTTCTGAGAAATCTAAACTGAGTTTCGTCGTCTGTTATCCCGTCCCCCTCCCCCAAAACCCCCGCGAGAAAGAAAAAAAAAAACGTGTGACCAGCCACGCCACTCGAGTCGAGATAAGCACACAGGATTTGTAACTGATGTGCAGACAGATAACTTGTGTACCTTTATTATTCAATCGTATAGCTCCGATAAGGACGTCTGGTCTTGAACTGTTCTCATTTCAGTCGTATAAGTCCGATAAAGACATTGTCCTGAACGTTTCTCATTTCAAAGCAAATTGTTGGCGACGTTTTCGACGATCGAACTAGTCCGCCATTTTGATATTTCAAAGTTACGTCCCCTCTTTTTAGTCCACTCGGGAACCACTGCTGTCATACTGCTGTGGCTTATGAGTCTGGTCTCCGAGACACGCTGTCCGTCAATCTCCGGGGTTTTTCGGTTAAGTTCGGAACCAAGACAACGGGCAAGCATTTTCTCTCTCAGTCAACATTTCACTTGGATGCGTGTGACGTTGAAAGACGTTTCCCCAGAAACAAGAAACGAACAAAACAGACATTCCCCAAAATACAGCTGATGTACCATTTGGGAATAAATACACAAAGTGAGCAATGCAGATTGGTGTAAAAACAAAAAGATCCACACTCTCTCCTGCGCAACTGGGGATCTACATGCGGGGGCATATGCTATAACATACAAAATATACGTTTTTATGAATAATTTTGTTTCTGCCCGATGGAAATTTCTGAAACCCCAGTATGTTTTGTAAACAAGTCCCACACCACATACTACAAAATAGGGTGCATATTGAGTTTAATTTGCAATTTTTGGCCATTTATCTGCGTTTACCAAGCAGCATTGGATTTTTTTCGTGAAATCCACAAAACTTCACAACCACCATTGTTTTATTTTTTACGTCTCTTATTAACATTTTTATTGCCATTTATTTCTTCATTTCTTTCCTGTCACTTACAAATACCCAGACACATACAATACTCAACCACCAACTTTGTCAAGGATTGGTTAACTCATGGAAATGGACAAGGGACAATTTTTATTTCTTGACTATAAGTATAGATTTTTTAAACTAAAGTAAGCTATTTGCAGGGAAAATATTTTCACTTTTGGCCTATCACAATCCAGAGCTAAAGTACTCTCCCCCACCCCCAAAATAATCGACCAAATAGAACTTCCCGAGATAACTTGGATTTTAAAACTCTCTTGTTTTATTCGCGCTCATTTTTTAATTAAATGAAGCTATCTCTGAGGGAAGTATTTCTACTTAACATCTTTAGCCAAAATATAATCGGCCAATCACAGTTGGATAGCAAACAAACTTGTATGCAGCTATGTATGACACGCAACTTTGCTTGATGAGCTTCATAACATTACTGACATGTTCATTCACGATGAAAAATTGTCGCGAATTTATTTATTGTAAGTGTCCTACTAAAAAGATAAAAAAAATTGAGTTTCCAGACTGCATGCGATGAAAAAGCCGAAAAAATCGAGTTTTGTTGTTTATTTTGCGCGCCGTAGGCGCGCCGAAAAATTGAGTTTTTCATCTTTTTGAAATTGAGTTATATAAAGGAAAAGTGTCTAAAATAACCCCTGGTCATCGCAGTGCTGACATGGCTGATTGACCAGGAAATTTAATCTGTGGTTAATTTAACAAACTTTTCCATAGTTAGCTGTAATGAAAACAGTTGGTGTTGAGTGTTTTCTCTTTGACATGTTTTCTGTAGTCCTGAAGAATGGCCTTTGTCCGGGGGTGAATGCGACCGCTTTCCTGGACCGCACCCAGTGTGAGGTTTACTGTTCCTCAGACTCTGAATGTCCTGGCAGTCAAAGATGCTGCTTGGATGGATGTGTTTCTCGGTGTATGGAGCCACTCTTCATAGGTAAGCCAGCTTCGCAAACAAATCAATCCACCAGATGTTTCCCATGAATAGGCTTTCATCATTATTGAACAAAAGCTTTAGGATAAATCTAGTTCAAACCATAATGTTCGGACATAGAAAGTTTACAGAGGTTAATTTAAGTACTGTGATAATTTACTGTCTACCCATAGACTATCGGGTTGATACAGCCCAAACTTCATACCATCAGGATGTGCGTCTGTACATCCGTCCATCTCCAATTTCTCCAAGATAAACTACCATATCTCAGATATGACTATGCCTAGGAGCATCAAACTTAAGCACACATATTTGTGGTCACAATGCAGAAGACTATTGAAAGTCTGTAAGATGAACCCATACATGTTCAAAATATTTGATGAACTTCTTAAGTGTTATCATAATATCTCAGGCGTGGAGTGATGAAATAGAAGCCTATTAAAAATCAGTGGGATTCTCGGTGTTTTGCTTGGTTTAGTTTCAGTTTGCAGGCAGACCTTGTTGTCAACACTGTCTTTCTTGTTTCTGATTTTATACATTTCTGTGAGTTCACCACGTAATTACTGATGTAAAAGTGTTAGGCGAGCTATCTCTGGCAATTAACGTTATCCATGGCATAAAGGTCTCAGGGTGGGTCAAGATCCTCATTTGTACTTCTGATTATTTTCCCTACTTTTTCAGAATTTGTCCTATATTTAGTGATTTTGTCTGTCAAAAATTAAAAAACTAAGTACAGCATTTTTGGCAGAAATACCTGATTTACTTCTAAGGGTATTGTTAAATTACATGGTGTAACAGTGTTGTAACTGACAGCCAACGGAAAGGTGTGGATAAGAAAGTCAAGTGTCTACAGCATATATAACAGAGGCTGTCTGACTTCATGCCATGACAATTGAAGTTTCACCCTGATTGGCTCAAAGTCGAGGATCAAAAACGACCATATTGCATGATAATTGCTTACACTTTCATGTAGCCCTGTGGGGCTTCCAGGGATTGACTTGGGATGTCCTTGTGCACACCACAGGTCATGGTAAGAATAAGCCTCAGCTCCTCAGAAATCTTGTCGTAAGAAGTGACTAACTGAGGCACCCGTGGGGTTCCCGGGTGTGAAAAGGAATAGGACCCCACCCATGTGGTTCCCTGGTGTGAAAAGGAATAGGACCCAACGTCGTGATATGACTGAAATATAGTTAAAAGTGACGTTAAATCATATTCACTCACTCACTTTCTTGTAACAATTGTGAATATTATCATAACATTTTGCCCTGCAATTTTTAGTTTTATTTTTTTGAAAATTCTGTACTTTTTTGGTCAGAACCAGAGTGAGACCTGCTTGGACATATAGTAATAATTTGGAATTACCTTCTTATTTGTGTGTCTACAGAAATGACACCTTGCCAACAGCAGCGTAGAGTGAAAGATCAGGCTCTGGCATTCATCCAAGAAATTGGGGCCCTCGATGCCAATGCTGGGATATCTGATTTGATCCGCCTCACAAAGAACAGCACCCAGTTGTGGCACATGATGGCTGTTGTAGTGGGTGCCTGGGACCTGGATCAATTGTACGGCATGATGGGCTCAGTTGGGACCTTTAGTAATTTGGCAATGGCAATTCGTTTCATGCCTCTTCCACGTGTGAGCTGTACTTCAAATGGAGACTATGAACTACGCCAGTGCTTCGCTAATCAAACTGCAAATACGCGTTGCCACTGCGTTTGGCAGACTGGCGTACGGGACTGGACACGTAGTCAAGGACTGGATGGAGGTCTGACCATTGATTGCACACCTGGTAAGTTACTGATCTTCTTTAAACTGAGACTCAGAAATTATTTTCCCTATGAAAAATTAGCTGATCTTAAGGAATCTTAAACATATATTGGTTTCAAGACGGGTAAATTGAGGAAATGTAAGAAACTGTATTATACAGATATGCCTCGCGAAATATAAAATTGACAAAGAAGCACACAATCATGAACTCGTGAATCAGATGCGGGGGAGTCTGACACCAATTGTACAAACACAGTAGATGATTGACAAGTCTATTAGAATTATTAAAGGTCATACCAAAATGCCCCCACATCCCGTTGTACTGTTTTGGGGAATGGCCAAAGCTAAAAATGAACAAACTTGGAAACTCTCAAATATCACACCTGCTTGGAAACGGTGAAGGCTGTGATCTGTGGACCCATGACGTCAGTCAGATTATGATTGATTATAGCGAGCAATCATAGCGAATATTCTTGTGGACATTTCCATCGTAACACAACTTCACAAAGCTACAATGTAATGACTTTGTTGATGCTGAGATGATGTCATATCCAATTGTTGTGTATTGTACATTGCAATAGGATATCTCACACAATGATGAGTTATGTTACAGCGTGATCAGACATCATGGTTCAAAGGTTATGGCTTCAATATGTTTCTCACTACATCTTTTTTATTGTTTTCAAAAATCTACTTGTGCAAGGTGCCATGGTAATGGTACATAAATGTCTTTGCACAGTAAAGGTCCATACCAAATAGAGAACTGAAGGAGAGACCAGGACAAGTATCATTTGTACCATTGTTTATTCAGCTTCAGAATTACCATACCCTTAATTGTGTTGTTTTTCAGACACTCCAGCTACATTTAATGGAGAAATAGAACTGCCGAGTGAGGACTGGAGAGATGATTTGCTGGATGCGAACTCTGATGATTACATACGCCTTACTCGCTTAGTTGCGTCATGGGTGAGTGCGCTATTCAGGAATTCGAAGTTAATCAATCCGAATTCAGTTGTTTTATCATAACACCAATGTTGGAAAATAAGTAATTCAATTTGTGAACGCAATGAATTAGGATGAGAATAGAAAATTTGTAATTTCAAGCTATTGTAGTTCCATTTCCGAGCTTTCACAATAAAAAAAAATATTATAAACTAATTATGAAATTCAAAAATCGTTCTCGTCTCTTGAAGTAATTCCATTTTTGATTTATTGGTTGAAGCAAATTGATTAATTTGTTTGGTGGAAATGGGATTGGATGTTGTATTTCGACTGGATATAATCTCAGTTGCACCTCTTTTCAGTGAACAAGGCAGCAGATAATGCAAAACTTCTCCAATATGTCTTTAGTTGGTCTGATCCTCTGTCCTTGTTCTTTTCAACCAATCTTTCTAGGCTCGAATTGCTTTATTGAACAGCACCTTCTCGAGTCACTTCTTTGGTGTTGACATTGTGAGAGCCAGGTGAGTTTGTAGAAAAATCTTTAAAAAATGCCATTGCTTTATGGGAGGTCTTCCAACTGACGTCAAACTTCTCTAACAGTCGGGTGACTAATTTACAAAAGTTATCAAATTATAATCTCTACAAGTGATTATGTCAAAATCTTCACTGTTAAGCAACTGTTTCTTTGTTATTTTTAATGATTTCGGACATGGATCTAATTAAGTAGAATGACTTAATTATGGAATTTTGTTTGCACAGTTTGAGACTATTGAGCTTTAATAGGGTTATTGAATTCTTTGAGGATTCAGAAGATATTTATTTTTGCTGCTTTCATCATTTTTGTTACAGAGAAGAGAACCTCAAGGCTGTAGTGGAATTCAAGATCAAAATGCAAGGGGTGTATCTTGCGGACATCATTCCATATCCACCGAACAGCACAGGGGTGCCAATCTTTGCTAGCGTACTGCAGACAACTTTAACAAGACACTTACAGGCCTTTGTGGGAGTCCAGTATACAAGCAAAATACAAGGTTTGATACATGCTCCTGGATATTCTCTACCACCCCTGCATGCAAGCGCACACTGTGCGACTATTAAATAGACCATCTGTTTGGAGTAATAGCCAATGAACGGACGGTGTTGCAGCATACTTGACCGTGTTTACACACAATTAAGCCCTTTAAAACAAAGATACACTGTAGAAGGATCTATTTGATGTCATTGAGGGAATGATAAGTAGTTGCATCTCTCTAGTCAAAATAATCACGGATACTTACAACTGAGTTCAAAGAGGATGAAATGTACGACACATTGCCTGGTTTCTAATTTTCTCAAATATGGATATATTTGGAGAAGTCATGAGGTCATGAATGTGATTCGGTGCTCCTAAAAATTACAACATGGTATTATAGCTATGATAACTCGTATTCTGCCATGGCACGGCTTTGTCAGACGAACCATGGATGGAGAAGATTAGTTTGATAACACCATGATACAAATGAAATCGGATGTGCACGTATCCAAATTTCCCAAATTACGATTCCCTGGATTGGAATTACAGAACTGTTCTCTCATCTCAACCGATTTTTTCATGAAGTATATTAAATGAAAGTGTTTTTTATTTTTGGGAAGTTCGGAAAAAGTAATATACATGTCTATTAGGAGTAAAATCCATTGGATCCAACAACTATAGCCTCAAGTTGTTATGATCTAGCTGTGTGGCAACTCCTGAGTATAACTTGTAGTCTATTTTTGTAGTTCAATATTTTCAAGAACATGCAGGCCTGGACACATGAGTAAAATCCTCGGGATCGGCTAAACCTAATATTTGGTCTCGGGTGAGTCGGCAAGCAGATGCCTGCTCATGAAAAAAAACACCAAACAATCAAGGCAAGCAGATGTCTGCACACAGAGAGATTTAAAAGGGCAACAAATTGAAATGCGATCAAACTTCTTATAAAATGGCTGCTTCAAATAAATACCCCCACTGTTGATAAATAAACTATTTCAGTGCAGAACAGGTTCTAAAATATTTCATTACAAAATTATTATCCAATAGTCTGTTTTCAATTATCATAATGGTTTTCAGGCACCTTGAGTAGAGTTGGACAATGCTGTGGTTTCTGAAATTCTCTGTAGATAAGGATCAAACACTGGTGAGATTACAGGAGATGAGCGAGGCAGAAACAAACGTCTGCAAGCTAAACAACAATGACAATGCACAAGACTGTGTTTATGGAATTTGATTCAATTATATTACGCCAAAAAATTGTTGTCGCCGGATTGGTATGATGTCAGAGTGGTTTTCTTCTTGCCTGGAACTCAGTTATGCAGGTGCAAGTGGTCAGTCGCCTCATGCCAATATAGACCTGATGACGTGGTGTTCTTGAAATGACCAAATAAAGGTTGTTATGATGCAAATTCACTTTAAGGAGTACATATTGTATTTGTAAAGTCATTCATTTATTTTGTAGTGTTTGTAAAATATTACTGGATATGTTTGATGAAAGTATGCATCAATTGTTCATACTGTTACCGAATAATACTACAATAACTTGAGTCTGCTCTTTCACTTTCCTAGCCGACAAAGACCCGAGGGATCCGTGTCAGGTGAGTTGTCTAATTTCTTCTGATTCTTCATGAGGAAATCCTCAGAACTTACCTGTTGATATATGTAGAGGGCATCTTACAGCCCAGTCCATAGTTGATCCCTTCACTTCAGGCTTAAACAATAAGTCATATTCAAGCTGCCAGCATTGTTTTATTCATTTCTCTTAAACAACATGGTATATCTTTGTGTCCATAGTCCTTTTCTTTTGGAGTTCCCCCACTGTTTAGTACATGGATATATGTGGCTCTGAAAATGAGCAATTTGAGAAAATTCTAGCTGTGTTACTTCCCTCAAACTACATCCCATTAACTGTCACACTCTGTCCTTCCAATTGCAGAAAATCCCCCTCAGCGTAAATCTTTTGTCATTAATATAACCCACAACACCATGTTAGAGTTGCTGCAATGCTGAACTGTAATTCTCTCTCTCTCTCTCTCTGAACTGTTTTCAACCTGAATATGTTTTGTCTCACTTCTATCCCATGATGCAATGTACATCGTCACAATTAAATGACAGGTGGGGATCGAAAATCAATTCAATTAATCTGCCATCTCCCTCATGTAACATACCATCAATTGAATTGCCCTACGCGAGGTAAAAGCTTCAATTTGATGTGTCGGGTTACATTATACATGTAGGACTTCATGCCTTGTGGCACATATACTGTACATTTGACAATTAAATTAGTGTTGTTTCATTAGTGATGCAAGATTTCGGGATAATTGATCAGCTGTCATGCCAATGATGGGATACACAAATCATCACTTGATTGAAAGCGAGATCAAATGTCATCAGTGTTTAGGTCTATTGCTGAATGCCATGGCTAATTGTGAGGGTTGCACACTGTTAATCAGAATTTGGATGAGAATAAAATTATAAGCAAAATAATAAATGTTTATTATGTTGGATGAAATTCTTCTAATTTTAATCGCTGTAAACCATTTATGCAGGGTTTATTCAGATTTATTTGATGGTTATTTTATCCTGTTTTATATGTTATTGTGTTGAACAATTCGATATAATCGTATATCAGCAACATGTGACCTCTGTTCACTTGTTGCAGGATTGTGCTATTAATGAGGTTTGTCAGTATCAGCAAGTCCAGTGCTTCACAACTCCCTGCTACCCCATCAGAATATGTGTGGGTAAGTACAATGTTGCTAATTCAATGATGATGGAATACTTAATAGTACATGTATAAGTGATCATGAGAGGGGAAAGTTCTATTTGGGAGAGCTATCAGTTTAATTATGAAGACTGGCACCTCTGATACCAGTCCATGTTAAATTTCGAATAGGGAAAAATTCAAATTTGCATAAATAATCTAACCTGGTGACTGGTCATTGTAAAACAAATATTATTTGCATATTATGAACAATTCTATTTGAATTGATTGACGTTTAGATGGGTAAATGGCCTCAGAATAGGTGCGGTAGAAGTGCCAAGAATAAAATATTGCATATACAAGAAATTGTTTAGTTGGCATGAAGTACACTACTATATTGTATACCCAGAAAAGTTTCAAGGCACTGAGTCTCATCCTTCTCGAATAACAGGGCCGTGAAGTAGTGCATTCGTGCAAAATTGACAATTTTGAGGCAAAAACATCTCCTATTTCTTTCTATAAACATATGAAGATAAATAAAAACCAGAACCAGCTTGATACAACATACTCGCTGTTCCAATATGTAGTCTTAGACCAAATTTGGTTCTGGTTATCGTTTATCTTCATGTGTTTACAAAGAACAATAAGAATTGTTTTCACATCAGAATCAACTATTTTGCATGAATGCACTACTTCACAGCCCTGTTACTCGAGAATAATGACTCGGTGCCTTGAAATTCTTCTGAGTATACAATATAATATTGTACTTCATGCCAGTTGAACAATTTCTTGTAGTGGAAGTAATTTATTTTGGTACTCTGTATTGCACCTGACCTGAGGCCATTTACCCATCTAAAGATACGAGGTCCTTTTTGTGAAGTGTATACTACAAACATTGCACTGAACATGCTGATCATATTAGGGCAGACCAAAGTATCAAGAGAAAGGTGAAAAATGAGACAAATAAAACATCGTGTTCGAACTTAGTGTTTGAGTAAATACTTGTGTAATATAAACAGACCTCTGGGATCTAGCGCCCATGTTGTTACCGTCAGTTATGAAAATCTACTAAATTCAACATTTTATTCAACATTATGAATTGAGGAATGCAAATTGCTGACCCGAGGGGTACAATTGCACGTCTTCAAATTTCAAAAATGACTGACTGGGTATTAAGGTGTAATTAAGCTGTGCCAGGAATACAACCTGTTTACATCATGTTATTGATGCCTGTCTGGTATTAGATTGGATTATATTGGTGAAAATAGCCTGGTTTGGGCGAAGATGTGCTCTGTTTGTACATCTGCTCGACAGCTGAAAGATAAAAATGAACATCAATGGACATTGCAGCTTCATCAATTTTTTTACCAGACATTCTTACCCTGTCAACACCCACACATAGATGTTGAGGGGCTGGATACAAATTTTGTCCTTTTCCTTGCAACAATGTGTCTTTACTGTGTCATATAAATTTTTCTGCAAAATAGTAATCTGTCCTTTTGTCTTTGTAGGTCCCGGTGATAACCTATGTCGGACAGGGATCTGTCATAATGGTGGGTCGTGTTCTGTGACTGGTGCAGGACAGTTTGAGTGTGATTGTCCTGCAGGCTATACTGGCAAACACTGCCACCTTGCCTGTAAGTATACAACTATGGAACAAAATTTTCCATAGTAACTATAATTGTGTTAATCAGAAACTACTTGAATTTGATTTAAAATCCTTGAACACTGTCATTGTGACAGACGATCTTTGAAAACCCTTAATATCATGAACAAGTTTAGGAAATTCCCCCCTCTCATCCCAGCATCTCTGATGTGCAGGATGAGAGGGATTCTTTGAGTAATACAAGGCCTTCGGCCTTGAGGGGTCACATTGCATAATAGTCATTTACTCAGCTCACACGTGATCTTAACGGAAAGGTAAACGTGCCCTCCTGCAGCCTATAAAACTGGCACGTCCACTCTATCCCACTGTCTTTTTGAAGAATAGAACACTATCTCATAAAAACTTGTCTGTTGACATAATTTCCCAGGGTGGGTAAACACGGGCGGGAATGTGACCCCTCAAGGCCTTCGGCCTTGTATTACTCAAAGAATCCCTCTCGTCCTGCACATCAGAGATGCTGGGATGAGAGGGGGGAATTCTTTTCCGTATACGGCCTTGGCCTTTCCGGGTCACATTGCATTTTTAAAGTAATGACAACAGACACACACTTAACAGAAATCAGTATATTTCCAATAATAATCATTCATCGCCTCTGTACATATGCGATGTCTGGTTAAATATTGTCAGAAAAAATTTAGAAGAACCCTAGTCCCCTCAACACTCTCAATAAGAGTCATCATCTTATCTGACTAATGTCAGTCACATGTGGTTTGCAGACAAAACACTATTTGCAAACCTGGACTCAAAAGGACAATCGGCCAAGTCTCTGTGATAAAATGTTTGAAAAGTTTTTGCAGATGTCCAATCTGCCACAGACAAAATACCTTTCACAGAAATACCTTTGCGCAATGCAGCGGAAGTTGCTGCTCCTCTATACGAATGGCCTCTAAACAAGTTAACATTTATAAACAACACAAAACACAGGTATAGAGTAAAAATATATTTATTTGGCCAACAAATGGGTCAGACTAGGCTGCCAGTTGATATCGTACCGTACTGTGTGACGGGTGTGCCGTGTGAGAATTGCTCACCGAATGTATTTATTTGCCAACAAATGGGTCAGACTGGGCTGCCAGTTGGTGTCGTGCCGTACTGTGTGAACGAATGGCTTTCGCCCGTGAACGAATGGCTTACGCCAAAGGGCTTTCGCCCGTGAACAAATGGCTTTCGCCCGTGAACGAATGGCTTTCGCCAAAGGGTTTCGCCCGTGAACGAATGGCTTTCGACGAATGGCTTTCGCCCGTGAACGAATGGCTTTCGCCCGTGAACGAATGGCTTTCGCCCGTGAACGAATGGCTTATGCCAAAGGGCTTTCGCCCGTGAACGAATGGCTTTCGCCCGTGAACGAATGGCTTTCGCCAAAGACTTTCGCCCGTGAACGAATGGCTTTCGCCCGTGTGAATGGCTGTCGTTTGAATGAATAGATTATGAATGCAGATAGTTGCTGTGTGAATGCATATCCCTGCGAATGGTTGATTTTACGAATGGCTTTCGCCAAAGGGCTTTCGCCCTTGAACGAATGGCTTTCGCCTGCGTGAATGGCTACTGTGACTGTTGTATGAATGGCTGTCGTTTGAATGGATAGATTGCGAATGCAGAGAGTTGCTGTGTGAATGGATATCACTGCGAATGGTTGATTTACGAATGGCTTTCGCCCGTGTACGAATGGCTTTCGCCAAAGGGCTAGGCGTTCGCCCGTGTGAATGGCTACCGTGACTGTTGTGTGAATGGCTGTCGTTTGAATGGATAGATTGTGAATGCCGATAGTTGCTGTGTGAATGGATATCCCTGCGAATGGTTGATCAGATACCGAGTTAACACACTTTATACAGTGATATAAAGGTGTGTGAACCAACATAAGCATTACATACCGGTACCAATTATTTAGCGAGCTTGCTCCCTATATAATGTTACTATGCACTCGATAGCCTTATGAAAACATCTTTGGGGGCAGATAGTTATGCCCAAGGAGAGACTAGGTATGATAATATCTAGTTGAGGTCCCCCAAAGAGAAAAGGAGGGGTATTTCAGTTGACAAGGTATTATTTACAAAGGTCACTGAAACTGCCATCGATCAACTTAGAACTTAGCACCTGAAGCTGATCTGTCAACTGAAATGATGGAGTTGGTGTGCAGGATTAAATGAACACTCATAGAATTGGGGTGAGCCCGAATAGTTCTTGTTGTGGAGACGCGTGGTATAAATATGATCCAGCAAGCATTACTACTTGTGCTATACACAGGTCCTTTGAGATACGGTCAAGAATAAGGATTGCATTTATACACTTGAACACGATTCGATTGTCAAGAGAGCAAATACACATTGTCAACATGCATGAATAAGCCAAGAGTTCAAAATCGATACGTAGTTTGGAGATACCTTCCTAAACCAGGTTACCAAATATACCTACATGTTAAAGCATTGACATAGTACATGTCCATTAAATGGACAATATGCATTTACAGATGCAGGGCTGCAGTTAAACTTTTTATCATCCGAGATAATAGTGCAAAAAAGAGTGACGAAAAGTATGCTGCCTGGTAACATGGTGATAAAGCTTAAAGTTATGTCCTTGATCAGAGGAGAATGGAAAGTAACCAAATGGATATGGTGCACAATTAAAATGTCTAGATGTTAAGTCCAGGTTCATACTGATCTCCTTCAAAATACAGGGATGAAGCAAAATAATGCTTGTTCAACAGTTCATGATACATACAGGACTTGAGAAAATACTCAATGTGTTGCACGTATGTGTGATCAGAGAATGCTCGAAGATCGGAATTACACAGTTCGAAAGCGATGCACTGATCAACCTGTAGACATTTATTAATATGACACACATAAACGATAGTCATGACCCAACACAACAAAATGCTCATAACATGCATGGTCATGGATCATAAAGTTAGATTTCACCCATACAACAATTCGGACTGCTTTCAAGTGGACCAGGCAAGTTCACAACAATCACTGTAGTTAGTATACAAGTCCTGACACAGTTATACTTCAACATATACCCAAGCTTGAGTTCGCAGTGGAAAATGGACATGAAATTCAATACACAATGGCATGGACCTACGATTAGAATCTACGCTCTTGCTAATACCACAGGTAATGGTAAACAAACAGAAATAAGATGCAATAGGAATCAACAAAAAGTTGTAAGTAAATCAGGCAAGTATATAAAGGACCCTTAAGGGTATGCCGTGTTGTGAATTGCTCACCGAATCATTTATTTGCCAACAAATGGGTCAGACTGGGCTGCCAGTAGGTGTCGTGCCGTACTGTGTGAACGAATGGCTTTCACCCGTGAACGAATGACTTAACGCCAAAGAGCTTCCGCCTGTGAACGAATGGCTTTCGCCCGTGAACGAATGGCTTACGCTAAAGGGCTTTCGCCCGTGAACGAATGTCCTTTGCCAAAGGGCTTTCGCCCATGTGAATGGCTGTCGTTTGAATGAATAGATTGTGAATGCAGATAGTTGCTGTGTGAATGGATATCCCTGCGAATGGTTGATTTATGAATGGCTTTCGCCCGTGAACGAATGACTTTCGCCCGTGTTCGCAGTGGAAAAATGGACATGTAATACAATACACAATGGCATAGACCTACGATAGAATCTATGCTCTCGCTATACCACAGGTAAATGGTAAACAAACAGAAATAAGATGCAATAGGAATCAACAAAAAGTTGTAAGTAAATCAGGCACGTTTATAAAGGACCCGTCACAATTAGGGATTGAGCACCACTTGTACTGGTCTCCGAGTAAATTCAGGATTCTAAAAATCTGCAGGCTACACAAAAATGTGACGATGTAAATTATCAATGATTAGACTAACATCAACACGAGTAATCCATAATGGACTGTTCATAACGTGCAGGGCTATGATACTAAAACCATGAAAACTGGACACAAACCCCAGCATACCTGTAATTACTTCGGACTGAACAGGATCATAAGCCCAAGTGCGTGAAAGTGGAACACATGGAATGACAACAATTCATGAATGATAATGCCCTCAAACATGAGATAGTAGTGCAAAATGGGCATGAAAAATTCTTTTGTGATTTACATGGTCATAAAGATCTAAGCCCCTGCCATAGAGGCCCGGTGATTGAAAATCGTAGCTTGTAAAAAATTGGAGAAAAGGCTCACCATGTGAGAGGTGGTGTCCCAATGTAGAGCTACCCCGGTGAATGGCTGCCCCGGTGAATTGCTGAACGTGAAGAATGACTTGTGGGCAAGAATAAATGAACACATGAACAGTGACATGGTCATGGAGATCCATGCCCTCACAATTCCTGCCTGGTTATCAAAACTCGGAGTTCGTAAAATTAGCAAATGGCTTAGGAGCGAGGTACCCGATATAGGGCTAACCATATGAATGGCTGCCCCGTGTGAATAGCTGAATGAGAATGACCCATGGGCGTGAAATACGAATGTATACAGGTATGTATTTGGCACCATGGTCATATAGACTTATGCTATCTCCGCAACATGTTAGTGAAAATCGAGTGGAGGTACCCAATATAGGAACGGTTAACCATGTGAATGGCTGCCCCATTTGAGTTGCTGTACAAACATGGAGCCTGCGCGTGGTGGTGCCCAAGATAAGGATATGTGAATGGCTGCCCTGTTTGAGTTGCTGTACAAACACGTTAGTGCAAATTGGACCATGCGAGGGGTGGTGCCCAATATAGGGACCGTTACCCAGGTGAATGGCTGCCCCGTTTGAATTGCTATACATGTATGTGAATGACTCCTGGAATGAAATATAAACAATATGTATGGTGACATGTCATAAGATTTATGCCCTCGCCACAGCAGGTTGGTGAAAAATTGGAGCATGCAGAGTAACGATACTTTGCAACTAAATGGTCTGATCACAACTGCTGCCGACATCTCATAGTTGAGTAAATACATCAATGTGACTATACATCGTACCATTAATCTGAGTAAAGCACGGTTCGATAGCATACTCGTAAGTTGATGGGACTACCATCAGTTGGGAGTTGATGCAAGACTATGGTCAGCTACTCATGAAATCCAAACCAAACAATGAGAAATTCGGGCTGCTCGTGATAAACATGACCTCAGATACATGGCAGAATAGGGCAGTGTAAATGAACATAAAAGGAGTACAATCGGATATTACAGCATGTAGCCTCAAAGCAACTAAGGCTACTACAACATGAAATACAAAATTACTTAGAGTGTACATGCACGAAAGAATTGAACAGTGAGCGACCTATAGATACTGTGGCTAGAATTACTAGTTAAAACCAATGAGTTGATACAGTAGTTATGAAATCGACCCATCAATGAGAACGAAGAAGAATACAAGCGCATGATCATAGCGGAAAGGAAAAAAACCGTCATGAATGAAGTCAGTACAGCCCGACACTAAATGTAATCAATTGAGCGTGTACCTCGCATAAATGGCTGGTCAACAATTTGATCGAAATCGACTGCCTTAGATGCAAATGATTGCAGAGTACATTCTTCACTTGAACTGGCATCATGATCCTGCATCACCCACATGTAGGTCATCAGCTGATGGTAAAACGAAGACTTCAACAAGATTGTCATAGCTGCCTCAAGAGGACCTGGGATTTCTGGTAGACTGCAGGCTAATAGACAGCTCCAAGACACATCTGGGTACATATGGCCTCCCAAACTGATCAGTTTGGGTCCCTCTGGATCGACTGAGACTTGTCAGAATTATCATCTGACACCAATAGCAGCATAACTGCCACTATAGTGCTGCGTTCACTGAATTACTCTCATACGATTGCCGTCAAACACATGTCCTTTGGAAAGATGTTTGGAGGTCACAGCAAATTCTGGTCCATTCTGATAAACCACAGAACTTCCGTGTTGTTGTTGTAGTTATCCGAACCGTGGGCCCAACAGGCGTTTGAATACCGCCGTGCATGTATCGTCTGCTTGCTAAACTGTTTAGTATGCGGACAAACAAAGCTCGCGTGCTGTTGCCATGTGTAAATAAGGAGAAGTGTTATTTTCGAGTCGTATTCTTCAAATTTGCTTCACGCCTTCTTTGACGACAAAAGAAACACAGTATTGTCGAACTCCCGTCAAAATTGTTACACCAGAAACGCATGTACGACGACTGCCTGCCCATGCCGGCACTCGATCAAATGCAATGGCGGCAAATAACTTCTGGTTGAAAGCCTCGTGCTTTTACTCGCTAACGATCTCTCGGTTTCATAATTTACAGTACGTTGCTTGCATATCTCCCTTGATTGGGTATATTTAGAATCAGCTGAACCGTACAATATTTTGGTGTAAGCGTGCCTTCTCGTCGTCAGGCATCCAACATAATTATAGGCAAAGCTCCAGTCCAACGCTGGGTGACATTCTTGGCGAGGCGGCAGACGGCCTCAATCGACGGCCTTGTCGAATACAGGACCGGCAGTCGTTCTATTCCCCATGATGCGAAAAGAACGACACATACACGTATTACGGGAAGATTGCCCGTCTCTTCGGACGAAACATTGATGCAAGATGGATAACATAATCTTCGATAAAGTTCAATAGATTTCGGAAGAATTAAATCCATCAAGCAGCCACCATGCTGTTTGCCGACACGTGACCAGGATATTAATAATCCATGCTACAGGTACATGTTGGTTATAATACATGTGACGGGGCCCACTGAGCCGGACAGGAGCGGTGTCTGTGAGTTTACAAACTGGTCCTAACATATTAGGACCCAAATTAATTCCAGCTTCCGACAGTACATCAGACAACCATCTTGATATGGTTGGACAAGTCACTGCATGGTAAGTTTTGTATGACACTAGTAACTGATTACTTTTGCGCAAATGCTTAGTCCGCCCAATATAATGCAACAATGTAGTCACAACACAAATCCTTTTGTCCATAAACTTCTTCAACTGCACTGGCTTCGGATGTCGATTTATTCGAGTTGTTTTCAATAAAACATCGATAATAAAAGTTAAACTACCATCACCTTTATATATTAAATTGGACAAACGTAAAGCTTTTAATGTTTGCGCCCGCTGCGCAGTAACCAAGGCAAGCAATGCTACTACTTTCCAAGTGAGATGCTTTAACGAAAGATCTTCTAATGGCCAATATGTCTTAAGTAGAGTTAACACAATTGAAACATCCCATGTAACTGAATACCTCGATTTTGGCGGTTTCTCTTCAAATAAACCATTCATGAATCTCCTAATCAACAAATCTGGAAGTTCATATCCAATGCACTTTAGAGTTTGTAATATTGTTGACCTGTGCGTGTTAACAACACTATATGAAGAAACTTCCGCAACCCTAGCTAGATAATTGATAATGTCCGCAACCCGCGGCCGAAAGGAATCGACAGTCTGTCTAGAACACCAAACACACCACTGCCCCCAGGCGTAATGATATTGTCGGGACGTAGAGGCTCTCCACGATTTAACGATATATCTTGAACCCTCCGTTGAAACTCCAGTTGATCGGAGACATCGCCAGATAGCTTGCAAGCGACTAGTACGAGCTTCCTTCCCATTGGATGCTTTTTTTCCCGATCCCGGCAGTGTTAACAAATCTGGCCTGCGTGGGAGGCGTACAGGTAAGTCGACGAACATTTCCATGACCACCGGAAACCATGCCTGAGAGGGCCAGTATGGAATGATCAACAAAGCACGGTCTGTGCGATCTTCTCGGAGCTTCACTAGGACCCTGGATATCAGCCTGAAAGGAGGAAAGCAATATGGGTTGAATTGTGACCAATCTGATGTGAACGCATCAATTAAACTGGACGCTGGGTCTGGACCCCAGGATGCATAATTATCAACCTGGGAATTAAGCCTGGATGCAAACAAATCTATGTCTGGCTCAAAAAATCTTTTTGTCAAGGAAAGAAAAACATCCCTACTCAACATCCACTCTGTAGTGTCTCTAAAATTCCTTGACAAAAAATCAGGCAAAATATTTGTCAAGCCAGGAATGAATTTTGCTGTTAAATAGCAGTTGCGTTCAGAGATCCATGTTAACACTTCCATGGTAAGGACATGCAAATTCAACTTCTGTCCACCACAGCTATTAATATAACAGACAGCAGTCATACTATCTGTGTTAATCTGAATATGAATACCATGACAATGAATACATAAAGCCTTTAACGCGAGAAACGCGGCCAATAGCTCAAGCTCATTTTTATGTTTGGCAGACTCTGCCGAACTCCAGCGGCCGCCTGCATAATCTGCGTAACAGGAGGCGCCCCAACCAGCCATAGAGGCATCAGATGACAAAACGTAACTGACTGGAGGTTTACGGAACACCGCCCGATTGTTAGCCTCTGCATTAACTAACCACCAAGAAATGTCAGACCTGACAGGTTCGGTCAAACAGGTGTAACTGTCATAATCTGGATTCAATTGGAGGGCCTCGACCTTATCGCATTCAAGAAAACGATAATGCAGTGCTGCCAATTTGACAGCTCGCATACTTGAAGTATATATACCAATGAGACTCGCAAGTTGCTGAACAGTGACCATGGCCTGGGAGATGATAAAACTTGTTCGGAGAACCTGAGGATACCACGTAACTTGTCCTCCGTTAAGGACACCATGAGTGAAGTCGAATCTATGATGAATCCTAAATGTGGAATTTGTTGGGACGGTACTAGAATTGATTTCTCAACACTGGGAACAAATCCTGCCAATCTGAAGGTTTTACATACTGTAGACGTATGTGCCTGACAAGTATCTCGATTCTGGCTCATAATCAGGCAATTATCAATATAATAAGTGGTCCTAATTCCACCTGATCTAAACATGGAATACAAAGGTTTAAGGGTTTTAGTAAACACTCGCGGAGCCGAGGACAGGCCAAACGGTAAACAAACATACTGATAGGTAACTCCTCTCCATTGAAAACGGAGATATCTGCGGTGATCAAGTGCGATTGGAATACTGTGGTATGCATCCTGCATATCTACCGAAGTAAAGTAGTCTCCCCTTTGAACCAAATCAAGAGCAATATCCAATGTCTCCTGCTTGAAGTGGTAGTATTGTACAAATTCATTCAACTTCTTTAAATTTAATATGGTCCTGTACTTGCCGTTCTTTTTCTGGCGAGTAAAAATGGTGGAGACAAATTCGCCTTCCACGGGCTCACAAACTTCAATCGCCCGTTTGTCTAATAATATTTGCAATTCCGCATCTATATTCTCCTCCTCAAATGCCGAAAATTGTATCGGATTAGGTTTCACATACTGAAACGGCTGGGCATTGAACTCAATTTCGTGGCCCATAACATTTGCAAAATCCACTTATCTGAAGTTAGTTGCTCCCAAAAAGATAAATGTGATGCCAGTCCCCCAGCCACAAACGATACATACCTTCATTTTTTGGCTTGGCCAGCCGCCAACACCAATCCATGCTGATCCGTGCAAGGAGCTTGAGGCCTGGGCCTGTATGAGCCGTACCCCTGGTACATTTAGCCTTGGGGGTACATGTATCTCTGGTTATAATTGGCGTTGCCATAGCCACGCGCAAATCCACGGCCTCTCCTCCAGTTTCGGCCATAAGAACTTGGCTGACCTCTAAAGTTCCGGCCAGAACTCCACTGACCTCGAGGGCCCCTAGAATAACTTGAACGTAACTCGGTTTTCCGTCCAGTTCTGGAGATATTGTCGATCTCCGATACTTTCTCTTTAATATTGTCACCAAACAAACTCTTGGTTGTAACTGCATCTGTTGCACAAAGTGTGGATGAATATTTCGCCGACAAATGTGGTTTGATAGCCTGCCTGCGGCAGACAGAAATGTTAAAGAAAGTGTTCGTTAGTACTGCCAAGGAATCAGAAGCTAGCTTACGAACACTATCGACTGGTACTTTATCTTTGTTACCTCTCAGAGTTTGGGCAATCTTCACCATGGCCGTAATTCCATGGCCCAACAAAGTCTGGACTCGTTGCAGTGCTGAATCACTCGTCCACACATGGCGAGTTAGCGCATTCCATATCTCGGTATTCACTTTTGGTGGCAACAAAGCCTCACAGTTTTTCGGAATTTCAGTCGTTTTGATAATGTCGGCGACATCAGTCTTCCGACTGCAAGCGGACGAAATGAAATTAGCTATTTTCGTGCTTAGTTCATTACCTTTTGCTTCACTAGAAACAAAAATATTTGGTGCTACAAAATTGTCCGCCTCGTCTTCCTCAAAATCCTGCGGGAAGCTATCAATACTTTCCGAGTATAAATCTTGCGGGTCAGCCGCACAAGTTGGAATTTGCGAACCAACCTCGACGTCCCGTTGCTCGACGTCCCGTTCCGTACAATCATCATAACTGACGGGCAGAGCCTGATAATTGAGCAAACTGTCTATGCGTTCCATCATATCGGAGATCCCCAGATGGTCTCTCAATGACAAAATGTCTGCTTCCGCCATCTTGTTCAAATCGAGACCACGTGGTCTCTTTGCCGGACTGGCTTCGCCAACTTCCGTAACAACAGGAATAGATTTTCTTTTATTTGTTTTACCTGTAATGGCTTTCTTAGCATGTAATGTGCCAGCGGCATCGTCTTCATTTTCCCCAGTCTCTAATGCCTGCGGCATGGACATAATGGGGACGCCATTTTTATCGAAACCCTCAAAATGAGGGAAGTCTGCTTCCGAGTCTGAGCCAAACACGCTAGCAAACTCACCACACTTGCTTGTACAAGCTTCGTTCACCGAATGAATAGCAAAACATGACTTCGACATGGTCGAAAAAACGACACGTGTGAGCTCAACGAGCTGATGACTAAAAAGACAGTGGGATAGAGTGGACGTGCCAGTTTTATAGGCTGTAGGAGGGCACGTTGACCTTTCTGTTAAGATCACGTGTGAGCTGAGTAAATGACTATTATGCAATGTGACCTGGAAAGGCCAAGGCCATATACGGAAAAGAATTAGGAATAATGATGTACAACTTTCAGAGAGCACAAAGTTTTGTTTCCTCAGTTGCTCTTGGAAAGTCTTTAAATTTTTACCTCCCCTCTCCGAACGTACGTTATAGAATCGCTGTCTGTGTGTGTGCGCATGTCACACTTTCTTGTCAGCACGATAATTGGAAGACTATTGATCAATTCACTCCAAATTTTGAATGAAGATAAAATTGGGGAATAGCTCTTGGCCTAATGAGTTTTATGTCACTATGTCAAATGTTTAGTTTCTCTTTTTAATCTTATCTAATTTAATGTATTGTGAACTATGTCTACTTATCAAAGGTGTTCTCATCATGCTCATGGGGTATCAGTTTTATAGTACAAGATTGTCTCCCATATTTCTGCAAAATAAAACATCAGCGGCTGTACTGTTGCCTATCATGTCTTTAGTGAATCCATTTGTTTGATAATATAACTCTCTTTAATGGGATCATGTTCATGAACTGTACTGCTCTATACAGGGAACAAACTTCATGACATTCTCAGTAAATCTAATTATATTGGGTTATTTAGCATCTATTTGAATGACACTAACAAAGCATCATGCCTGAATCCAAAATGGCAACTATGGTGGCTCACTCGCATGTAAATCACTCTTTTTCACATATTTTCTTTCCACATTGAGCAATTTTGCCTGAAATGAAGTTAAGTACCAGCATTTTCTTGTTTTGTCTCATCTGACTCCTTAGCAAATCCAGCGGGGAATATTTGAGCTCGTGGCTCTTGTCGTAGAACTGTGTGTTCATGTTTTTTACCATAATTCTTCAGGGTTTTAACATGTTAACAGAAGAGAGCTAAATATTTCTGCCTGAAAAATTATTACTTTACCACAAATTGAACCATTCTTTACCCCCCCTTTTTCGGATCTGGACTTGTACCTGAGAAAAGGATGTATAAATGTGATATTTGCATACACAAATTTCTATAAGAATAAAACAGTATCACCATGCATACCTCAATATGGACTGTTTGCATGCTGCTTGTCAGCCAGTCTGCACATTTAGAAAAGACAGCCACTGTTTTATTATTTGTTAGAAATCTGTCAATCTCTGTCCCTGTTTGCCGAGTTAGTTCGACTTCAATCTCTTATTTTCTCCTTACAGTGACTGCAGGGGACCCTTGTACGTCTCTGCGCTGTCAAAATGGCGGGACATGTGTCGCAGATCGGTTGGGCATAGCATCGTGTAACTGCCGTACTGGCTATAGGGGCCAGCTCTGTGATATGGCCACCAGCTGTGAGGTGAGTCTTCTCTTCTTATCAATAGGTACCTTAATCCCTCTAATAATTCAATCACAGGAAGTGAAATTTTCCACCATAAGATCTGGAGTGATCAAATTTATTAGAACAGGAAGTTGACAAAATGATTCAAAATCATGCATATAAATCCATTATTTCTTCCTCATTTCAATGATTTCAGAGTATGATTAAATTCATTAAAACCACCATTTGAATTTTTTCCGAACACTGGGGGTGATTGAATTTTGATGGGGAGATTACCATATTGCAGAGATTATCATATGTCAGTTTGTGGATAGACTGTTTGGACTAACCTGTAACATTGATATTTTGTATGAATATGCAGAATGATAAGAATGAAGATGCAAATTTGGGCAAGGATGTGGTGTAAGACTCGGGGAGGGAATGAGATTGATAAAAGTCAAAGCCCTAAAACAGAGTGGTACTGTCAGACTTCAGTCTACACCATGTTGAGACATCAGCTTTTTACCCCTCGGCCAATTTTGGCCATGGGGTATTGTCGTCGTCTTGTACGTCCGTCTGTCCGTACGTCCGTACGTCTGTACGTGAGCGAGATAGCCGGAGAACGGTTCCACTGAAGAATTCCAAATTTGGTATGCTTATTTACCTAGTCAAGGACCAGAAGCTTATTTAATTGGGACCTGATTGGGTGAAAACCTTGGCGGCCATCTTTAATTTTATGCGAAATGGATAATGATCCATATCTCGGAAACCATTCAACTGTTCAATACGAAAGTTGGTATACGTCATCGATACATCAAGCAACTTTCAATAAATTACCAAACCGGCTTTTCTGATTAGCTGGAAATCCTGGAGGCCATCTTTAATTTATGCGAAATCGATAATGATACATATCTCTGTTACCATTCAGTTGTTTTATATGAAAGTTGGTATACATCATCGATACATCCAGATACTTTGAATCAGGACCTGATTGACCGAAAACTTTGGCGGCCATCTTTAATTTATGCAAAAACTTTAATGATATATATCTCTGATCCAATTTAAGTGTTCTATACCAAACTTGGTATACAGCATCGATGTATCAACTGACTTGCAATGAATAACCACATCAGTTCCTCTGAGTGGGGAGAAGGATGGTCGGCCATCTTTAATTTATGCAAAATCATTAATGATCTCGTTCTCTGATACCGTTCAAGTGCACGATGTAAAATTTGGTATACATCATCGATGCATCAAGAGACTTACGACAAATGACAGTTCTGGTTTCTCTGATTGGGCGGAAACCTTGGTGGCCATCTTTAATTTATGCAAAATCTTTAATGATGTATATCTCTGATACCATTTCAGTGTTCTATACGAAACTTGGTATACAGCATCAATGTATCAAGAGAAATTTCAATGAATAACCACATCAGTTCCTCTGAGTGGCGGGAAGGAAGGGTGGCCATCTTTAATTTATGCGAAATCATTAATGATCTCTATCTCTGATACCGTTCAAATGCTCGATGTAAAATTTGGTATACATCATTGATGCATCAAGAAATTTATGTAATGAATACCGGTTTCTCTGATTGGACGGAAATCTTAGGGGTCATTTCTAATTGCAAAATTTTTGATAATCTGTATATTTGTGACTTGACTGCTTGGTGTTCCTGACATCTTGGTTCAAATTGAATACATTATGAATGTACCCAGAGCCGAGGGTTTTTTTGATGCGCAGCTTCGTATTAATGAGTGGTGTTAAACGAAAGCTTTGTCCAAATGTGAGCAGTTCTATCCTTATGCACACATTGTCTCGAGAAGATATTGAGCTAGTTCAGTCCTGGATGACCTTGACCAATTTTTAAAAGTCCAAACAATCAAGTTTGTTCAACCTTTCAAATTTTATTGTTTCATTTGTGTAGACCCTGGTTTGTGAGGTGGGACAGCAGTGTGAGATGAAGCAGCTATGCATACCAGAACAGAACACCTGTACATCATATCCCCTTTGTGTCTCCAGTAAGTAATCACTTTCGCATTCGTATTGTATGACCAATGTATCTCTTTGGACTAGTATCTGCATTTCTTCATACCATGCCAACTATCATATTTTGGTGAAGAAATATTCAAACTCGATTATTATCATATTCTACAGGGTGATCGGTGAAAGTTCACAAGTGGAAAAACAGTTCAGTCAGGATTCCACTTTTTACCCCTCAGTCATAAAAGCCATGGGGTTTTATTGTCATGTACATCCGACTGCCCAGGCTGCTGAACAGCGATGTCCGGAAATATCTTGAGAACAGTTAAACTTATCAAGAGTTAACTTCAAATGCAGAGATGCTTGTTGGTCTCGGCAATATCTGATTATATTTTGGTGACTGTCACCAAGTTTTGCCTTCATCAATGATGCCAGGTGCAATTCATACAAATTTTCCATTTTAAGGATACTGAGCCCTCCTGCAGAAACTTTTACACACCCTCTAAAATTTGTCTTTATACAGCTAAAACTATGCCTTATAGCTGTGGTAATGTATATATTTTTTGAAACCTCTATTTCCTAAGGATTCCAAAAAAAAAAATTTGTTCACTGTAAATCTGTAAGTGATTTTTTTAAAAAAATGATCCTTCATTTTTAAATGGCTATTTTCCAAAAAGTATTCAACTTGCATCATCATTCCCTGTAGGAGACAATTCCAACAGGAAATCTGTGTCTCAGTTTTGTCAATGTGGTCTAGTAATAATTGAACTCCAAAGTTAAAAACCGTGAGTCGATTTTATACAGAAATATTCAATTAAATGTCAATAGAATGAGAACTAGACCAAAATTGATAAAAATATGACACAGATTTCCTGTTCGAGTTGTTTTCTACAGGAAATGATTAAGTTATGACAAGTTGAATATTCTTTTGAAAATAGCATTTAAAAAATTTGAATTAAATTTTAAATTATTTTTTTTAAAAAATTCGAATATCTTCACAACCTACAGGTTTACAGAGAACAAATTTTTATACGCCCGTCAAATTTGACGGGACGTATTATGGTATGGCGTCGTCCGTCCGTCCGTTAACTTTTTCTCGTCAACGCAACTCGTCCTAGAGTTTTCAGTGGATTCTTCTGAAATTTGGTACACCTGATCGGTACCATGTGTAGATGTGCACGAACTTTTTTCGGCCCGATTCGACGTTTTCTTGAGTTACTCCCCTTGATTTTGGTTTGAAATCCTTGTATTTGGCACCTACTGTCTTCGTCAACGCAACTTGTCCCAGAGTTTTCAATGGATTCTTCTGAAATTTGGTACACATGATCGGTACCATGTGTAGATGTGCACAAACTTTTTTTGGCCCGATTCGACAATATCATCAGCCGGTAGTATTCAAGTGACGGTGAACGAGAAGAATGGTTGGTGAATAATCAGACGAGTCACTGTTTCTTATGATTAGAAGATGTATTTGTGATATTTAGGAGATGAAATATTAATTTTTGTTCAGATTTTGAGGGTTTTGTCTTAATCTGCCAATAATAATGTACACCTGTACATAGAAAGTTTTCTGAAGCTGTCAGCTTTCATTGGATGAGTTTGACACTTTCTACCCAAGTTCAATGTGATTCAAAGATGTGCATGTGCTATTTAAGAAATATGACATTAAATATGAAATTTTTTCCAAATTATTGCAGTTTAGACTTTGTATCTTTCCATTGATAAGGTTTTTGTTGGGCAAAAATTTACAGGTAGATCTGTACATGGAAAGTTTGTTGAACCTTTCGTGGGATGATTATAAAACTTGGTGGACATGTTTCATGTTTTCCTAGGTCACAGCTCTCCCGCAGTAATCCCACACGGGACTGACCTATCCAACAGTAATCCCAAATGGCATTGGCCTATCCAGCAGTATTGCCATACGGGACTGACCTATCCAGCAGTAATCCCAGACCGAACTGGTCTTCCAGCAGTAATCCCATTTGGGACTGGCCTATTCAGCAGTAATCTCACACAGGACTGACCTATCCAGCAGTAATCCCAATGGCACGGGCCTATCCAGCAGTAATGCCACACGGGACTGACCTATCCAGCAGTAATCCCAGACCGGACTGGCCTATCCTGCAGTAATCCCACATGGGACTGGCCTATCCAGCAGTAATTCCACACGGGACTGGCTTATGCAGCAGTAATCTCTCATGGGACTGACCTATCCAGATGTAATATGACACTGGATTGCAATTTGCAGCAGTAATCCCACATGGCACTGACCTATCCAGCCATAATTTTACATGGGACTGACCTATTCCGCTGTAATCCCACACAGGTTTACCCTATCCAGCAGTAATCGCACACGGGACTGGCCTCCTCAGCCATAATCCCACACAGGATTGCCGTATGCAGCAGTAATCCCACACGGGACTGCCTATGCAGCAGTAATCCCACACGGGACTGTCCTATCCAGCATTAATCCCATACGAGACTCATCTATCCAGCAGTAATCCCAGACAGGACTGGCCTATCCAGCAGTAATCCCACTTGGGACTGGACTATCCAGCAGTAATCCCACAGGTGACTATCCATCAGTAATAACATGGGACTGGTCCACCCAGCAGTAATCCTACACAGGACTGGCCTATCCAGCAGTAATCTCACATGGGACTGAACTAGCCAGCAGTAATCTCACACTGGACTGCCCTATGTACCAGTAATCTGACGGCACTGACCTATCCATCCTACATGGGATTAACTTTTGCCAGTAATCCCACATGGGACTGATGTTATTGTCTGTACCAGATAATCTATTGCAGACATTATTGTCTGTACCACATCACCTATTCCAGACCTTATTGTTTGCTCTACATGTATGCTTTCAATACTGCTGCACCTTTGGCGGATGACTCCGCAAGGCGAGATGTTGGGGTTCTCAGAACGCTTGTTATAGTCACCTTTGGTGATCCAAATTGAATAACCAACATAAATGGGGTTAAACAGAGTCTGAAGTCAATTGTGTGGAATGGCTGAAGCAGCTTGGATATGATTGATCTGTCTGAAGTATTCTTTGCCAATGAGATTTCTCCAAGCTGGTCATGTTAGATATAGATACTCAGCTGAACAAATTATTTGATATATACCTAAACCCTGATGACCGTTTATCCCCTATCATGTGATGAAGTGTGCATGCATCCAATCAGCTACATGTCAGGTGTCAATTCTGCATGTCAATGCCGAGCACAGGTACCAGAAAGCATTACGTCCTGTATGTAACATGTTAAAGTTTCTCAAGACCAACTGCCAGTCCAGGGATCTAGAGTTGGCAATTATATTGATGTTGTATTACATGAAGGAGGTGACAGGGTAAATCAATTGTATTATGATCCCATCTGCCCTTCAATTGTCATGGATGTACATTGCATCATGGGATAGAAGAGGGATAAGACGTGATCAGGTCTATTTATTAAGATTATATGGCTCACGAGATGACCTTAGGACTTCCCCAGTAGATATGGCATTCTGTATTCATTTTCTGTCAATATTAACAATGATACATGTAGTTCAAAACAATCAAATCATATTGGCATTACACTGAAGAATCAAATTTTTCTAACAGTACCTGTAACTTAGTAACACAATATTTGAATTTCACAGGAATTTGTCAAACTGGTTACCTTATTCATTGAACTGTTCTACTAGGTTAAATGACCAATTTGGAGCACAGAGAGTGTCCGTCTCCATAAACAGGAGGTGGTGGGTTCAATCTCTGAGCAGGTCATTCCAAAGACTTGAAAAATGGATTTTGTTGCTTCCTTATGCTCAGCAGTATGAGGATAGACAATGACTGGTTCACTCAGTGTCTGAAAGATGTATCTGCCTATTTCCGCCTCCAAATGCATTTTGCTGAGAAGCAACAGGAACTTGATAATGTGGTGTCTAGCACTGTAATATCACTTGTCTTTATTGCACCATGTAAGCGTCCTGTCTGTGTCTTGTGTGCTGTCCTCAGTGTTTTATAGGGTGGATGGAGGGTGTCTGGTTCCATGCTGCTTCAAAGATCTCTTCTTCTTTGAAGTAGCAGGAACACAATTGGGCTGGGTGGTGCTTAGTTGGTTCGTCGTGATATAGCTGAAATATTGTTGAAAGCGACGTTAAATTCTATTCACTCACTCACTCACTCACTCAGTGTCTGAAAGATGTATCTGCCTATTTCCGCCTCCAAATGCAAAAAGTTGCATTGTTTCACCATCTCGAAAAACTTGAAATATATATTTTCAGATAGTGACTGCTCTCTGGTCGGTTGTCAGAATGGAGGTCCCTGCCAGACTGTCAACGGGATGTCATCATGTTTATGTCTACCAGGCTGGACCGGAACCTGGTGTGAAACACGTGGTAATGACTTTTGAAGTAACCATCTGTTTTCAAGGGATATATCACAGTCATCTTTCCCCTGGCAGGACCAGTCCATATGTGAAGCTCTACTCCTGGCTTTGCCATACTTGGTAGCATATTAGAGCACAGTTGAGATTAAACATGGCTTCAATAGACTGATCAGATACCGTTTTTGAAATGACACCCCTCCCACATCCAAGAACAAGCAGAGCTCATCAGATGGGGTGTAGGTTTTATATATACATGTACCAGCATTAAGGAACAGGACCTGATATTCAAGCCGAGGAGAATTTGGGTTGTTATTAGGCTTCTCATTGGTCAGTCTGGAATTCATCGCAGACCATTAGTTCATTTTGATGCTTATACTTGCCTTGAGGCCCGCTGTGATCGTGTATTAAAGTATTTTTGATGAGGGTTAGTGTAGAGCTTTGCAGTAGGACACACCTTGTCTCGAGAAGATGTATCCCATGGAAACTGTTTTTATTATGCTGATCATGAAATTGTAATGTAGGGAGGTAATTTCTGTATTATGTGAATGTTGTCCTACGTGCTGGATTATAGTAGTCCCTAAACAGTTGGTCATGGAAAATTGTCCTATAGTGAAAATTGAGAATCATTAGACTTGATCACTCATTATTATTTTGTTTATAAAACAAGATGTTGTACTTCATACCAATTCATTCGGGCTCAGGAGTATTGTTGTGGCCCTGGGGATGTGTCTGTCCGTCTGTCCGAGCCGTATCACGATAACTATTGCAAGGAAGTTCATGAAACTTACAGGTTACGATCCTTTTATTTTTTACTTGTGCCTTTGAGACTTTCAGGTCTAACCGGTCATTAATTATTTTTTCTACAATTTAGCTGCGGAAAGCTCGATATAGCTCGATATGATGTCCGTCTATCTATCTGTCTATCTGTCTGTCTGTCTGTCTGCAGGACCAAGTAAATGTTAAAGTTTTGGACTTAGAAAATTTTCCCTCAGGACCAAGTAAATGTTAAAGTTGGATCTTGAGGCCTGTCCGCTCGGGCTACACATATTGAACCCACCCACTACCCTTGGGGAGCATGTCCCCACCCTTGGGACCACAGGACCAAGTAAACGCTAAAGTTTTGGACTTAGAAAATTCCTGACACAGCTTCTCAGCCTCGCCTATGTCTCCTAAACTAAGGCCAGCCCGACCCGCTGAACTCGCATCTATTCCTAATGCTTACATCGGGCTACACATATTGAATCCATCCACTACCCTCGGGGAGCATATCCCCACCCCTGGGACGTCAGGACCAAATAAATGTTAAAGTTTTGTTCCTGTCCACAGCTTCTCGGCCTCACCTATGTCTCCTAAACTACCCCCCGAACTCTCATCTATTCCAAATGCTTACATCTGGCTATTATTGAACCCATCCACTACCCTCGGGGAGCAGGTCCCATCCCTGGGGCACCGAGCCCCACCTCATATCTCCTAAAGTAAGCTTTGCCAGACCCCATATCCTCATATAGTTTGGGAGCTCAGATCATCCTGTACACTTACTCAACCCATCCACTAACCCCGGGAGCATGTCCCCACCCCTGGGGCACTGAGCCCCACCCTATTTCTTCTAAACTAAGCACTGCCCGACCCCATACCATCATATTTTCCCACAGCTTACATGATCCTACACTTAGTCAACCCATGCGCTACCCATGGAAGCATGTCCCCACCCTCGGGGCACTGTGCCCCACCATCCATCACCTAAACTAAGCTTTGCCCGATGCCATATCCTCATATTTTCCTGACGCTTACATCATGCTACACATATTCAATGCATTGCCCAACTCCATACCCTCATATTTCAATTTCTAATTTTATATCTCTTATATGTGATACTAACCTGTTATTAGGCATGAGATGCAGTGTACATTGTATTTACAGGCATACATACCAAATCACCTACAGTATATTCCTTTATAGTATTTACTAATAGTTTGGTGACATATTTTTAGCCCACCATCACCAGATGGTGGGCTGTTCAAATCGCTTTTCGTCCGTGGTCCGTCGTCCGTCAGTCCGTCCGTCCGTCCGTAAACAATTCTTGTTATCGCGATTTCTGAGGAACTACTGCATGGATCTTTCTCAAATTTGGTACACAGGTTCCCCTTGGGGTCTAGTTGTGCAAGAAACCTTTTTTGGTCCGATTCGAAAATCCAATATGGCCACCAGGCAGCCATCTTGGATTTCCCCATGAAACCTTGTTATCGCGATTTCTCAGGAACTACTGCATGGATCTTTCTCAAATTTGGTACACAGGTTCCCCTTGGGGTCTAGTTGTGCAAGAAACCTTTTTTGGTCCGATTCCGAAATCCAATATGGCCAACAGGCAGCCATCTTGGATTTCCCCATGAAACCTTGTTATCGCGATTTCTCAGGAACTACTGCATGGATCTTTCTCAAATTTGGTACACAGGTTCCCCTTGGGGTCTAGTTGTGCAAGTAACCTTTTTTGGTCCGATTCGAAAATCCAATATGGCCACCAGGCAGCCATCTTGGATTTCCCCATGAAACCTTGTTATCGCGATTTCTCAGGAACTACTGCATGGATCTTTCTCAAATTTGGTACACAGGTTCCCCTTGGGGTCTAGTTGTGCAAGATACCTTTTTGGTCCGATTCGAAAATCCAATATGGCCACCAGGCAGCCATCTTGGATTTCCCCATGAAACCTTGTTATCGCGATTTCTCAGGAACTACTGCATGGATCTTTCTCAAATTTGGTACACAGGTTCCCCTTGGGGTCTAGTTGTGCAAGATACCTTTTCTGGTCCGATTCGAAAATCCAATATGGCCACCAGGCAGCCATCTTGGATTTCCCCATGAAACCTTGTTATCGCGATTTCTCAGGAACTACTGCATGGATCTTTCTCAAATTTGGTACACAGGTTCCCCTTGGGGTCTAGTTGTGCAAGATACCTTTTCTGGTCCGATTCGAAAATCCAATATGGCCACCAGGCAGCCATCTTGGATTTCTCCATGAAACCTTGTTATCGCGATTTCTCAGGAACAACTGCATGGATCTTTCTCAAGTTTGGTACACAGATTCCCCTTGGGGTCTAGTTGTGCAAGAAACCTTTTTTGGTCCGATTCGAAAATCCAATATGGCCACCAGGCAGCCATCTTGGATTTCTCCATGAAACTTTATCGTCATTTCTCAGGAACTACTGCATGGATCTTTCTCAAATTTGGTACACAGGTTCCCCTTAGGGTCTCGATATGCAAGATGCCTTTTTCGGTCCGAATCGAAAATCCAATATGGTCACCAGGCGGCCATCTTAGACTTCCCCATGAAATTTTGTTATCATGATTTCTCGGGAAGTACTGCCTGGATCTTTCTCAAATTTGATACACAGGTTCCCCTTGTGGTCCAGTTGTGCAAGATACCTTTTCTGGTCCGATTCCAAAATCCAATATGTCCATCAGGTGGCCATCTTGGATTTCCCCATGAAACTTTGTTATTGCGATTTCTCAGGAACTATTGCATGGATCATTGTTAAATTTGGTAAACAGGTTCACCTTGTCGTCTAGTTGTGCAAGATACCTTTTTCGGTCCGAATCGAAAATCCAATATGGCCACAAGGCGGCCATCTTGAATTTCCCCTTGAAACATTGTTACCGTGAATTCTCAGGAAATATTTCATGGATCTTTCTGAAATTTGGTGCACAGGTCCCACATGGGGCCGAGTAGTGCAAGATACCTTTTTTGGCCCGATTCGAAAATCCAAGTTACGCTTCAAATTAATTCGGTATTCTCGAGTTGTGACGTTGCATCACAAGAGTCGGCGGATCAAACGGTGGGGCATATTCTATATATTGACTATATTGAGAATATCCATACCTTCACCTTCCATATCAAGGAGTTCAAATAATTTGGAATTAAAATGTATTTCTTCAAATTTTAAATCAGCTTTCTTTAGTCCATGCAGTAGCAAGTGAACTGCTCCACCCTTTCGTCTGCCGGCGGGTCGGCTACATGAAGGGACGTCACTCTTGTGACTCAACGTCAGAACTCGACAACTGTAGACTACTGCATGTTTCTATCCAAAGGAGATAATCAGGATTCAGGCACTTTTGAAGTTTCAACATTACTGCCCGGACCGGATCCCTTCAGTATTAAGTATTGTACCATCTTACTATTTTCGAGCATGGTATCTTAAAGAGATATCTCAAAATAGCCCAATAAACAGAACAGAATTAGCATTCGTTCCTGATTATAAAATCTTAAGTATGTTTCATAGCTCATGCCAAAGTGTCAAAGAGATTGGTCTTCGCTTCCAGTACCCAATGATGACACGTGCAAAAAAATAAATAAAAAAAAATACTACAAAACAAAGGCGAAGGATCCTCCGTACATGTACATTCACTTTCAGACTTTGCTCATTTGCTCATTTCTCTTGTATTTTAACAACCGACATAAGTAAAGTTTCTTGAAACTCCTGAAACTTAGATTATATCTTGGTGTTTTTCAGTGGCCTTTTTCGATCTTTTTCGCTCAGATTCGAAATTCTGTAAACAAAATTACAAATCAATCGTTTGTTCTTAGTAACAATGGACAAAAAGATCCTCTAGTCATTAGCTTACAATTATCGGACAATGGTGGGCGCCAAGATCCTTCAGGATCTCTCGTATTTCAGAAGTACAATATCAAAATAACCGGGGGAATCCCGCTATACCGAATCCCTGTTAGTTTTTAATTTCGTGTCGCCTTAAATAAAGGACTCCCTTTCCTTAAATTTTGCTATCAAATTCTGGTTGACCCTAAGGCGAGTTTTTTTTTATCTCTTGGTTTACGGAATCGCCGACCCTGATTTTCCGAAAAGTACAAAAAAAATAAAATTTTCAGATCATGAACTTTTTTTTTTTTTCAAATCCGCCGATCAAGCATCTTCGAAAGAACAATAAAATAAACAGCCCAGCCTTCTCGCTCGCCTTCTCACGTCGTCGAATACAGACTGGATAGTCTCGGTGACATCTGGTGGTAGGGGCGGCGTAGCGTATTAGCCAGCGAGCCGTGCAGCCGTGATTTGCACGGCAAAAAGACTAGAAAACACGGGTAATTTTCGTGACCACGGCTTGGGTATAAGCATTGGCGGCCGTGTTATCGCGCAGGATCGCCACTGGTTTATTTGTTTCATTGTACCTCGCACTAAAACAAAGAAAAACATCGATAGTACCTTTTATTTTTCTCAATTTACGTCTCGAAAGCGTCGATTCCTGTAGCCTCCACCATTTTGTTATTTCCGGGTTCTACCGCGCATGGCGGAGTTACTTGCCCTTCAATACTAAAATACGCGAATAATGAGGGGAGGTAACTCGTTCGTGTCTAGATCAAACATACAAGTCAAAATCGCGGGGAAAACAAGATATTTTGCGCAAGATCAAAATGGATCAATGGAAGATTACATATTTCTTTCTGATGTTAAAGTAAAAACATTTGCTAATACATTAAGTCTCTTTTTTTCTGTAACAAAGAATCAACAAATAAATAATCAAGTGATCATTTACTATGTTGAATTTAAATAACAAAGAACATTTGCAGTAAGATTCCCATCAGTTTTGGACTCCAACTAAGACTAGGACAAGTTTAACTTTAAATTTAATTAACCTGAGAAGATCAATCCATCTTGGAAGATGAATTACTTTGTAAAATCAAAGAAAATGTAGCATATTTAAATAAAACTTTGAATTGATAAGATAAAATTAAATTGTACATGGGCAAGAGTTGTAATTTGTAAATAAATTTTAAACAAGAACTCAAAACCAAATAAGTCTCAGGAAAACTGAATTTAACATCTTTCATAGTTTCACATTACAATATTCACAGCACAGGGTTGTTTCGCAGCTCGTGTAAAAGAGTGCTTTACCCGTGTTTTCTTGTCTTTAATTGTGATAAGTTTTCATGCATGAGAATAAAGTACGGTAACTAAAAATTTCAAGAGTTTTATATTATTTTATAAATAGCGAAATAATCACAATCCCTCTCCAAACTTAATTTTTTTACATAATTTTATAAATTTGATCAAATAAGTAGGTTTTTTTTACATTTTCGGTGGCAGGGTTTCATCTACGGACAATTTGTGATCCAGACCCTTTCACAAAAAAAATTAATGCCCCCCTCCCCTCTCATTACAAAAAATACAAATTCACACTAATTTTATTATTTTTTTATGTGCATAAATGATATTTTATTTTATTTTGAAAGATGAAAGTCAACCTTGATCTTGGGACTCTTCAGATGCTGGGAAATGGCTCTGATAGCATATCTGAGCATCTAAGGGTCTTTGGCGGCCTGTGCCTGCATGCAGATATGTCCAAATAATAAAACAGTGCTATATGGAATTTTATTTTTGTATTCCCTCCGACTGAAATACACCTGATTACAAGAAAAAAAAATGTTGTTGATCTTTTTTTTTTTTTTTTTTTTTCCCTCCTCCTGTCCTAGAATACTGACAAAAATATCCGTAAACCAAGAGATAAAAAAAAACTGGCCTAAAGCTTTTGCACAACCATATCTGTGTCCACACATTTAACTCACTATATTAATTAAAACTGAGTTTGAATAAGTTTGTGATGTCTCAGTCTTTACCAGTGCACATTATTATGGAGCATTACAGTATGATTGAACACAGTTGTCATTGTTCATTCTTTTATTTGCATACAAATGTGAGGATTTACCACAGTGTTGGTGCATACTGGAAATGATAGATTTACTCCAACTATTGCATTGTTATTAGCTTATTAGTTTGTTCACATATCATCACACAAAGTTACACCAAGAACGTGCTCCAAATTGCACACCTATTCTTCCTAACTATACATGTACATGTATTTATCAGATCTATGCAATGGGATGTGTAAGCTTACTTTCGAAAAAAAATGTAATCTTTATTGGAAGTTATATAATATAGTTCCTCCTTCAATCCAACCTCAACATCACTAATATAGAAATCAAATTTCTTAATAAATGTATTGTTATTTTAAATGAAGTGCATTGCCAATGATGTGCAACCTCAAATGATGTGCCACCCTGGAGGGCTCGATCTTTTTGCGAAGCTGCATGTTTTATTTTTCTACCATTTTCCAGACTTCTAAAAACGGATCTACAAGTATGCATACATTAGCCCTACTTTTGTACTGATTTACATACTCTACTAGCATGTAGCCAATCAAGAGCTCCATAGTAAAGTTGTATGTCAGCCATTGGTTCAGTGTAGTGAATGACTGGTCATTGGTTCCTCTGCATATTCAGCAGTACGGTATCGCCAGTCGGGGCCGTATCTAGAGTCAAATTACTTCCGCAAAACGTACAGGCGCCCAAAATAAAATCCGCCCAAAATAGCAAATGTAAAAATTAAGAAACCCCGTTTTCTTTGATTAATAGAACTGATCAATTTGTCCCATTACCCTAGCTTTGTCCGAACCACGAAACATCCACCGAAAACACAGCAGTGATTCATAGAAGTCGACTTCAGTTTTAGGGCCGGTTTGAGGGAAAACTCAATTAGAGACCACCGTTTCAGGAAAACTCCATTTCAATGAAGACGAAAACTGAATTTGAACCAATTAAACTTAATCTGACTTACGGATCGTCGCTGTTTTATTACTATTACGCGTGGTTGACGGAGAAACAGACGAAGAGGTAAACAACCCGCCATTTTGTGCGAGGTAAATTCCCGCGAGACAGTCACCAGGGAGTCATTTTCACTACATTTGTTATGGTGTTGGAGAGGGTACCCGAAAACAGGCTAGTCGCCCTTGACCTTTCCGTTGCCGAGATACAGCAGTAGAGGAGACACACCAACATGCATTTCGCCATAAGTTTGTCGATGTTTTTGTAAGTTTTTGCCGGGGACTTCGATTCCAATACCAACAACTGTCTACTTGAAACGACTTCTCTTAAAAATTAACAACTGAAAGTTAATGAATCAACTGAATTATTTTGAAAATAGTTTCGAAAATGAAAGTGATCAACACGAACAACAACAACATCAACACACGGATAGTCGACACTGTCATTTGACGATCTGAAAACGATCTTTTTTTTTAATTCCTTTACTGAACTTTATTTTTGTCTTGCCTCTGTAGTCTACATGGTGTCATTCCTTTAGCAGGTTAGGAAAAGCTGCCCAATTCTGACAGCTAAAGTATAGGCTGATCTAGTTGAACAAAAGCTATTTTATTGCTTTCCATTTTATTTTGTCGAGTTATCAACAGGAGATTTTCTGATTGCACTCTGTCTCTCGCTCCATTTCTAAGTTCAATGAGAGTTCAAAGAATACTGGATATCTGCTTGAAGTGGAAATTAAAATATTGTCTGGTTGAATTATGTAAAAAGCCAATAGGGCACAGGTGATGAAATCAAATAATTTGATTCTAAAGCAATAAAAGAATTAAATATTCCTTAATTGTCCCCCGCCACGAAAGTGGGAGGGGGACTCGGAAACACTACCAGTCCGTCCGTACGTTCGAACCATGTTGTGAATGCGATATCTCGAGAACAGTTCAACTCATCAAGTTCAAACTTGGGGGGTCACTTGACATCAGTGAGATGATGGCTGGGATTGTTTTCCACCAAACTGTGTTAACCAAGATGGCCGCCGTCCGCCATCTTAGATTCCATCCATCTCCAAAATGTTATGCACACGATATCTCGAGAAAAATTGAACCGATCGACATCAAATCTGGGGAGTGACTTCACATCAGTAAGAAGATGACTGGAATTGTTTTTCACCAAACTGCGTTAACCAAGATGGCCACCGTCAACTATATCATTAACGAGATATCTCAAGAACAATTCAACTGATCCACTTTAAACTTGGGATCTTAGATTTCATCCATCCCCAAAATGTTGTGAACACGATATCTCGAGAACAATTCAACCGATCGACTTCAAATTTGGGGGGTGACTTCACATCAATAAGAAGATGACTGGAATTGATTTTCACCAAACTGCATTAACCAAGATGGCCGCCATCAGCCATCTTAGATTCCATCCATCTCAATAAGAAGATGACTGGAATTGATTTTCACCAAACTGCATTAACCAAGATGGCCGCCGTTGACTATATTGTTAACGAGATATCTCAAGAATAATTCAACTGATCTACTTCAAACTTGGGATGGCATCACAACGGTGTGACGTTTTCCGTCCGTCCGTCGGAGCGTCCTTCCATCCGTCCGTCCGTTCATCCCAACCATGTTGTGAACGCGATATCTCGAGAACATTTCAACCGATTGACTTCAAACTTAGAGGTTGGCTTGACATCAGTGAGAAGATGGCTGGAATTGTTTTTCACCAAACTGCGTTATCCAAGATGGCCACTATCAGCCATCTTAGATTCCATCCATCCCAACTATGTTGTGAACGCGATATCTCGAGAACAATTCAGCCGATCAACTTCAAATATGGAGGGTGGCTTTACATCGACAGCTACCCATCCATCCTTCCATCCCTCATAACGTCCTTCCGTCCCTCATACCATCCTTCCATCCCAACTTTCTTGTGAACGCGATATCTCAAGAACAATTCAACCGATTAACTTCAAACTTAGCGGATGGCTGGGATCTCAGAAGAAAGTCACTCATTTTTCGGCACAACTATGTCACCGGATGATCTTTCTTGATCATCCTGTCCCCATACTTCCATAGACAATTGGCAACATTGTCCTTCATAATTATATCTCCTTCACATCAACAACACCACACTCCTAGCAACAATTTACCATCACACAAAATATATATGGTGATTATATCCCGTGTGTGTGAGAAGTCCATTTCCAGACAAGCTTTTTGGCGGGGGACCTGCTAGCTACTCAGCTTGTATCACATTCATGTACCAGTTATACGTCTATGTATTATATAGCAAACGGTCCTAGAAATTTGATTAAACTCAATTTGCCCTGCCCCTAGCATGCTAAAAACTTCATTTGCCAGAAAAAAACTCAATTTGACCATGAATGGTCCTAAACAAAATGACTTTTATGAATCTCTGCATCATGTCAGATATACAGTAAATTAGCCGGGAACTTGAGGCCACTGATACGAGATGGCCATAATTGTCGTATCCCTACGCTGTTGAGAAAAAATTAGTCCGACATTAAAACTGTGAAAATCGGCGTGTTATTTCGTCTAAAAGTTCTCAGAATGGATTTGAACGATAATAAACGCCTATTTTATCGGAAAAGAGCAACTTGTACTTTGTCTTGTCACAGGATTGTAGGAACCTGTGAGATCTGTCAAAATCGAAAGTAGTGCCCATGACGTTCGTGCGTGCTGCCAACACATCAATGGCGGATTTGAGTTTTCAGTTGTAAAATGAACTGTGATCGTCGGCCAGTTACATGCGGTGTCTCGCATAACAAGTCCTCTAAAATATACAGCGAAAGGTATGGCCAACCCAATAAATCAATGCAGACATCATCATTGTCATTGTTGTTGCACTGACGCTAATGCGTTACCTACGGAGATTCGTCAGGGGAGTTTCTGTCTCACATTACGATGGGATGTGATTTTCGGCTATCGGAGCCAGTTTTTCTTAAAGAAGTGAAATTCTCCACAGTATCTATATGTAATTTGTGCATTTTCTCAGTAAACTCTAGCCGGTAGTTATTTCTTTCATCACATGGGCCATGTGTAACATTATTTTTTTTCTTCTTAAAAATATATAAATCAGGGGTTGTATTGTGAATAATATTTTAGAAAATTAACTGCCAGAAATGGGTTCGAATGCATTTCCAGCCATCTAGAACCCCAGAGCTTCCGGGGCCTAGGCGACCGACCACTTTACACTGACGCCAGGGCAATAAGATCACAACTTTACATGTTTTTTTTTCCTGCAGATATGTGGATACCTTGTCACTTTTTATACCCTGTACATAGTTGGGGTTATACTGGATTCCGATTGTCTGTCCGTCCGTGTGTCAGTGTATCCATCCGTTCATCTGTCCGAGTTGTGGCTTGGGTTTGCATTTCGCATGCCATAACTCATTGCTATTTATCCAAACTTCTACACTCATAAAAACATCTTGGTCTGGACTGTTAAGGGACTGAGGAGTTGTAGCACCTCTGGTGCCTCATGTTAAGTATTATTTTATTTTTGAGACTTCAACCACACCTCACTGTGGCAGAATCTTCATTAATATGTACTGCATCCTTTCGCTTCATTCTAGGATGAACAATTTTGCTTTGCACATTGTCTTTAGTTATTTTTTTTTTTCAGCGGATATTTGCCAGCAGAGTGTGTTCAGGAATTTCTGCAAACATGGAACGTGTCAGTACGACTTACAACAGGGAATACGGTGTAAATGTGATCCTGGATACTTTGGCACAAGCTGTGAACGACCAGGTAAAGGACTATGATGAATAATTCAGCCATAGGAATCCAGGTTATAAAACAAGATATGTATCTCACCTTAATAGATTGTCTTTGCACGGGGAGCTGTGCCCATAAATATCTGGGTGTTGTAGAGGCGTTATTATTTTTGGGAATTATCTTTCATACTTTTGCTTTCAGTCATTGCAGTGCTGATTGACCAGGAAATTTAATCTGTGGTTAATTTAACAAACTTTTCCATAGTTAGCTGTAATGAAAACAGTTGGTGTTGAGTGTTTTCTCTTTGACATGTTTTCTGTAGTCCTGAAGAATGGCCTTTGTCCGGGGCTGAATGCGACCGCTTTCCTGGACCGCACCCAGTGTGAGGTTTACTGTTCCTCAGACTCTGAATGTCCTGGCAGTCAAAGATGCTGCTTGGATGGATGTGTTTCTCGGTGTATGGAGCCACTCTTCATAGGTAAGCCAGCTTCGCAAAAAAATCAATCCACCAGATGTTTCCCAAGAATAGGCTTTCATCATTATTGAACAAAAGCTTTAGGATAAATCTAGTTCAAACCATAATGTTCGGACATAGAAAGTTTACAGAGGTTAATTTAAGTACTGTGATAATTTACTGTCTACCCATAGACTATCGGTTGATACAGCCCAAACTTCATACCATCAGGATGTGCGTCTGTACATCCGTCCATCTCCAATTTCTCCAAGATAAACTACCATATCTCAGATATGACTATGCCTAGGAGCATCAAACTTAAGCACACATATTTGTGGTCACAATGCAGAAGACTATTGAAAGTCTGTAAGATGAACCCATACATGTTCAAAATATTTGATGAACTTCTTAAGTGTTATCATAATATCTCAGGCGTGGAGTGATGAAATAGAAGCCTATTAAAAATCAGTGGGATTCTCGGTGTTTTGCTTGCTTTAGTTTCAGTTTGCAGGCAGACCTTGTTGTCAACACTGTCTTTCTTGTTTCTGATTTTATACATTTCTGTGAGTTCACCACGTAATTACTGATGTAAAAGTGTTAGGCGAGCTATCTCTGACAATTAACATTATCCATGGCATAAAGGTCTCAGGGTGGGTCAAGGTCCTCATTTGTACTTCTGATTATTTTCCCTACTTTTTCAGAATTTGTCCTATAAAGTGATTTTGTCTGTCAAAAATTAAAAAAATACTAATTTGAGAAATAAATTTGAACTAAGTACAGCATTTTTGGCAGAAATACCTGATTTACTTCTAAGGGTATTGTTAAATTACATGGTGTAACAGTGTTGTAACTGACAGCCAACGGAAAGGTGTGGATAAGAAAGTCAAGTGTCTACAGCATATATAACAGAGGCTGTCTGACTTCATGCCATGACAATTGAAGTTTCACCCTGATTGGCTCAAAGTCGAGGATCAAAAACGACCATATTGCATGTTAATTGCTTACACTTTCATGTAGCCCTGTGGGGCTTCCAGGGATTGACTTGGGATGTCCTTGTGCACACCACAGGTCATGGTAAGAATAAGCCTCAGCTCCTCAGAAAGCTTGTCGTAAGAAGTGACTAACTGAGGCACCCGTGGGGTTCCCGGGTGTGAAAAGGAATAGGACCCCACCCGTGTGGTTCCCTGGTGTGAAAAGGAATAGGACCCAACGTCGTGATATGACTGAAATATAGTTGAAGCGACGTTAAATCATATTCACTCACTCACTTTCTTGTAACAATTGTGAATATTATCATAACATTTTGCCCTGCAATTTTTAGTTTTATTTTTTTGAAAATTCTGTACTTTTTTGGTCAGAACCAGAGTGAGACCTGCTTGGACATATAGTAATAATTTGGAATTACCTTCTTATTTGTGTGTCTACAGAAATGACACCTTGCCAACAGCAGCGTAGAGTGAAAGATCAGGCTCTGGCATTCATCCAAGAAATTGGGGCCCTCGATGCCAATGCTGGGATATCTGATTTGATCCGCCTCACAAAGAACAGCACCCAGTTGTGGCACATGATGGCTGTTGTAGTGGGTGCCTGGGACCTGGATCAGTTGTACGGCATGATGGGCTCAGTTGGGACCTTTAGTAATTTGGCAATGGCAATTCGTTTCATGCCTCTTCCACGTGTGAGCTGTACTTCAAATGGAGACTATGAACTACGCCAGTGCTTCGCTAATCAAACTGCAAATACGCGTTGCCACTGCGTTTGGCAGACTGGCGTACGGGACTGGACACGTAGTCAAGGACTGGATGGAGGTCTGACCATTGATTGCACACCTGGTAAGTTACTGATCTTCTTTAAACTGAGACTCAGAAATTATTTTCCCTATGAAAAATTAGCTGATCTTAAGGAATCTTAACTCTTTGCCCCATGGAGGCTTACTACCATTGCCCCATGGTGACGCCATTTACGCCCCTTCCTAGTCCATGATGACGCCATTTGACGTCTTATGTAATAAATTAATTAATTAACCTCATTAAATAATATTTTATTTCAGAAAAGATTAAACATGCTAAATTATTGATCACTGTAAAAGTAATAAAAAAATTAATAAATATTTGACCACAGCCCGCCAATAGATTTGTACCTGTCAATTTACAGGTGATCACCAAAAAGGTCTATGGGGCAGCCTAGAAAAGCCTGTATGGTTTAGAACAGGGCGTCAAATGGCGCAAAGAGTTAAACATATATTGGTTTCAAGACGGGTAAATTGAGGAAATGTAAGAAACTGTATTATACAGATATGCCTCGCGAAATATAAAATTGACAAAGAAGCACACAATCATGAACTCGTGAATCAGATGCGGGGGAGACTGACACCAATTGTACAAACACAGTAGATGATTGACAAGTCTATTAGAATTATTAAAGGTCATACCAAAATGCCCCCACATCCCGTTGTACTGTTTTGGGGAATGGCCAAAGCTAAAAATGAACAAACTTGGAAACTCTCAAATATCACACCTGCTTGGAAACGGTGAAGGCTGTGATCTGTGGACCCATGACGTCAGTCAGATTATGATTGATTATAGCGAGCAATCATAGCGAATATTCTTGTGGACATTTCCATCGTAACACAACTTCACAAAGCTACAATGTAATGACTTTGTTGATGCTGAGATGATGTCATATCCAATTGTTGTGTATTGTACATCGCAATAGGATATCTCACACAATGATGAGTTATGTTACAGCGTGATCATAATCAGACATCATGGTTCAAAGGTTATGGCTTCAATATGTTTCTCACTACATCTTTTTTATTGTTTTCAAAAATCTACTTGTGCAAGGTGCCATGGTAATGGTACATAAATGTGTTTGCACAGTAAAGGTCCATACCAAATAGAGAACTGAAGGAGAGACCAGGACAAGTATCATTTGTACCATTGTTTATTCAGCTTCACAATTACCATACCCTTAATTGTGTTGTTTTTCAGACACCCCAGCTACATTTAATGGAGAAATAGAACTGCCGAGTGAGGACTGGAGAGATGATTTGCTGGATGCGAACTCTGATGATTACATACGCCTTACTCGCTTAGTTGCGTCATGGGTGAGTGCGCTATTCAGGAATTCGAAGTTAATCAATCCGAATTCAGTTGTTTTATCATAACACCAATGTTGGAAAATAAGTAATTCAATTTGTGAACGCAATGAATTAGGATGAGAATAGAAAATTTGTAATTTCAAGCTATTGTAGTTCCATTTCCGAGCTTTCACAATAAAAAAAAATATTATAAACTAATTATGAAATTCAAAAATCGTTCTCGTCTCTTGAAGTAATTCCATTTTCGATTTATTGGTTGAAGCAAATTGATTAATTTGTTTGGTGGAAATGGGATTGGATGTTGTATTTCGACTGGATATAATCTCAGTTGCACCTCTTTTCAGTGAACAATGCAGCAGATAATGCAAAACTTCTCCAATATGTCTTTAGTTGGTCTGATCCTCTGTCCTTGTTCTTTTCAACCAATCTTTCTAGGCTCGAATTGCTTTATTGAACAGCACCTTCTCGAGTCACTTCTTTGGTGTTGACATTGTGAGAGCCAGGTGAGTTTGTAGAAAAATCTTTAAAAAATGCCATTGCTTTATGGGAGGTCTTCCAACTGACGTCAAACTTCTCTAACAGTCGGGTGACTAATTTACAAAAGTTATCAAATTATAATCTCTACAAGTGATTATGTCAAAATCTTCACTGTTAAGCAACTGTTTCTTTGTTATTTTTAATGATTTCGGACATGGATCTAATTAAGTAGAATGACTTAATTATTGAATTTTGTTTGCACAGTTTGAGACTATTGAGCTTTAATAGGGTTATTGAATTCTTTGAGGATTCAGAAGATATTTATTTTTGCTGCTTTCATCATTTTTGTTACAGAGAAGAGAACCTCAAGGCTGTAGTGGAATTCAAGATCAAAATGCAAGGGGTGTATCTTGCGGACATCATTCCATATCCACCGAACAGCACAGGGGTGCCAATCTTTGCTAGCGTACTGCAGACAACTTTAACAAGACACTTACAGGCCTTTGTGGGAGTCCAGTATACAAGCAAAATACAAGGTTTGATACATGCTCCTGGATATTCTCTACCACCCCTGCATGCAAGCGCACACTGTGCGACTATTAAATAGACCATCTGTTTGAAGTAATAGCCAATGAACGGACGGTGTTGCAGCATGCTTGACCGTGTTTACACACAATTAAGCCCTTTAAAACAAAGATACACTGTAGAACGATCTATTTGATGTCATTGAGGGAATGATAAGTAGTTGCATCTCTCTAGTTAAAATAATCACGGATACTTACAACTGAGTTCAAAGGGGATGAAATATAAGACACATTGCCTGGCTTCTAATTTTCTCAATCATGTCAATATGGATATATTTGGAGAAGTCATATATATATATCTTTATTTCATGAGGGTAACTCTGTCAGTTGCAAAAACTGTTCTTCCCGGAGGCCCTCCAAAAAAAAAAAAAATATACAAGTATGTACAACATATACAATCAAGAAACACTGCAGAGTAAATGTCTTGACATAAAAATAGTACATAATATTATGTGCTAGAGCATAGGGATTTCAGAAGTCTGGACTTGAAGGCATTGAGAGATGGGGCTTCTTTGAGGTTGTTGCCAAGGGAGTTCCACAGCATTGCTCCAGAAAAACTCAGGCTTTGTTTCAGATAGTTTGTTCTGGGTTTTGGAAGATACAGTTTGTTGTTTTCAGTTGATCTTAGAGTGTGTGCAGTAATTTCATTAACATATTTAAAGAGAGAGTTGAGGTAAGGGGGACATAAGTGGTTGATGATTTTGAACATAAAAATAGCTTTCTGATATGTTATCCGTTCTTGTATGGTTAGCCATCCAAGAACGGATAACATATCAGAAAGCTATTTTTATGTTCAAAATCATCAACCACTTATGTCATGAGGTCATGAATGTGATTCGGCTCTCCTAAAAATTATGACTGGTATTATAGCTATGATAACGCTTATTCTGCCATGGCACGGCTTTGTCAGACGAACCGTGGCTGGAGAAGATTAGTTTGATAACACCATGATACAAATGAAACCGGATGTACACGTAACCAAATTTCTCAGATTTCAGTTCCACGGATTGGAATTACGGAACTGTTCTCTCATCTCAACCCATTTTCTCATGAAATATATTAAATGAAAGTGTTTTTATTTTTGGGAAGTTCGGAAAAAAGAATATACATGGCTATAAGGAGTACAATCCATTGGATCCAACAACTATAGCTTCAAGTTGTTAAGATATAGCTGTGTGGCAACTCCTGAGTATAACATGTAGTCTATTTTTGTAGTTCAAAATTTTGGCCTATATTTGATCATTTTCAAGAACATGCAGGCCTCAGCACATAAGTAAAATCCTCGGGATCGGCTAACCTAATATTTGGTCTCGGGTGAGTCGGCGAGCAGATGCCTGCTCGCAAAAAAAACAACCAAGACGAGCAGATGTCTGCACACAGAGAGATTTAAAATGGCAACAAATTGAAATGTGATCAAACTTGTTATAAAATGGCAGCTCCAAATAAATACTTCCACTGTTGATAAATAAACTATTTCAGTGCAGAAAATGTTCTAAAATATTTCATTACAAAATTATTATCCAATATTCTGTTTTCGACGATCACAATGGTTATTGGGCACCCTGAGTAGAGTTGGACAATGCAGTGGTTTCTGAAATTCTCTGTAGATAAGGATCAAACACTGGTGAGATTACAGGAGATGAGCGAGGCAGAAACAAACGTCTGCAAGCTAAACAACAATGACAATGCACAAGACTGTGTTTATGGAATTTGATTCAATTATATTACGCCAAAAAATTGTTGTCGCCGGATTGGTATGGTGAGTGGTTTTCTTCTTGCCTAGAACTCGGTTATGCAGGTGCAAGTGGTCAGTCGCCTCATGCCAATATAGACCTGATGACGTGGTGTTCTTGAAATGACCAAATAAAGGTTGCCATGATGCAAATTCACTTTAAGGAGTAAATATTGTATTTGTAAAGTCATTCATTGATTTTGTAGTGTTTGTAAAATATTACTGGATATGTTTGATGAAAGTATGTATCAATTGTTCATACTGTTACTTCCGAATAATACTATAATAACTCGAGTCTGCTCTTTCATTTTCCTAGCCGACAAAGACCCGAGGGATCCGTGTCAGGTGAGTCGTCTAATTTCTGCTGATTCTTCTCGAGGAAATCCTCAGAACTTACCTGTTGATATAGGACCTATGTAGAGTGCATCTTACAGCCCAGTCCATAGTTGATCCCTTCACTTGAGGCTTAAACAATAAGTCATATTCAAGCTGCCAGCATTGTTTTATTAGTGTTTATTAAACAACATAGTATATCTTTGTGTCCATAGTCCTTTTCTTTTGGAGTTTCCCCCACTGTTCAGTACATGGGTATATGTGGCTCTGAAAATGAGCAATTTGAGAAAATTCTAGCTGTGTTAATTCCCTTGAACTACATCCCATTAGCTGTCACACTCTGTCCTCTCAGTTGCAGGAAATCCCCTTCAGCATAAATCTTTTGTCATTAATATAACCCACATTCAACACCATGTTAGAATTGCAGCAGTGGCGAGCCTTAATTCTCTCTCTCTCTGAACTGTTTTCAACCTGTATATGTTTTATCTTACTTCTATCCCAGGATGCAGTGTACATCGTCACAATTAAATGGCAGATATGGATCGAAAATCAATTCAATTAATCTGCCATCTCCCTCATGTAACACGACATCAATTTAATTGCCCAACGCGAGCATAGCACATGCACAGCAGTAAAAAGCTTCAATCTGACGTGTCAGGTTACATTATACATGTACATGTAGGACTTCATGCCTTGTGGCACATATACTGTACATTGACAATTAAATTAGTGTTGTCCAATCGATCGAGACGGTTTCTCGATAAACGAGTAAAACCGATAAATATCTCGTCTCGAAGGGTCCCGGTTTATCTCTATCGATTGTTGTCCCGGTTTTCTCTCGAAGCACAAGACCATCTCGATCCCCCTCGAAATAACTCGACATTCTTCGGGAATGGAATTGAGATGCCTTCAAATGAAGGTTTGAATCATTCGGACTGCGTATGCTCGTTGTAGATATATTTCTCTATTGCAAAATTAATCTTGGCGAATACATATGCATAAAAACACGGATAATATATTAGATTAAACATGAATCATACAATATTAGTTTGTTATTTCTTTTAGAGATATGTAGTTGCATACCTGATCTGACATCGCAATTTCTCTACACGTTTATATATGTATGGAAAGAAAGAAACATCACCAATGGAAATTGTATAAGTTGCATGGCTTCTCATTATTCAGCGTAACTTATTTCGAACCTGTTTGTAGAAATAGAATCGTCTGATGAGATACGTCTGCGCATCGAAATAAATTCTGCAGGTCTAGAATAAAATTTCATATGTTCCTCTGAAAGTATATCAGATTGAGAGATCTTTATTGAAATAATTATTTGATAGTTTCTTGACTTGAAGATTATGGTACCAGGGATTTCCCAGGTATTCAGATATACATTGGTTTTGAAGACCACAGGAGGGGTTGGTAATTCACTGGAAACCGGAGAATATAGATATAAAACTTGATCGAAGTGTTTAAGTATTCCTTGTCAGCCTTTCGCACAAGTAACATGCGATAATATCGTGGCGTTGGTCTAAAGCGTGATTGCACCCTGAATTGAGCGATAATTATACTTTCATTATTTGGTAAAATTTCTGGACACAGGAAACCAGCAATAAATAATAGAACATGAGTATATTATCAAGCCCGCCAAAAATAAAGTTTTTTTCTTTCAAAGAAATTAAGTTCAAGCTGTCAGCTTTTCACAGATCGGCTGTGGTGTGAATCAACACCTCTAGTTAAGACTGCCGCGTAGCGTCGCAGTCTTATTGAATCAGCTTGGTCTCATGGGGGCCAAAATCGCTTTGTCCGCAAGATTGCGAAAAAACAAAGCAGAGTTGAGACTTACCGTCACAAGGCCAAATGTGGAGAAGATATTGAACTAGAAATTCGTACCAATTTGGGCTGTCTCAGATAAGCGGAAGTCTGTTTTTCAAGCCCAAATTGTTTGTGTAAAATTCTGAACCGGAAGCTCAAAATCCAAAATCCCCCCGAAAAAACTGCGCGGAAATGTCTTTGCGCATACTGTAAAATGGGCTCTCGCGAGACTTTTACGACAGCTTCTTGGGAGTGATCTCCCTTTATGTAATTAATCTTCTCGTTGAGGGCGCTGTGGTTAGCGAAGCTTGAAAGGCAAAACTAATGGATAAATAAAAAGAACTGCACTAGATTGATGGCACGATCTGGCCTGTATTTCTATCAAGTGTTGGCAACAGCAATTCGATAACCAGAATGAGCGGAGTGATAGTTTTATTGCGGAGAATAAAAGCTGAATTAAACTTTGTCACTGAGTATCTTAATCGGAAGAAAATCGTGCTTGCCAACACGAGCAGCTAACACATGAACATGAACGTTGCGTTGCCCGTGCCGATTTTGACTTGCTCCAGACACGCTAACGTAGCACTCGCGAGTTGATCTAGTGAAGGCAACAACAACAACAACAACAATTATTTTGCTTGATTATTTGTCACGACATTTTCATTTGGGAACTCGACTTATCTCTTGAAGAATTCAATATTTATCCACTATAACACTTTTTTTGCGCGTGTTTCGCGCGCATTTCCCCATCGATAAAAAACAATTGTTTGGGGCAAAACTCAATTTCAAAATTTCTCAAAAATTCAATTCTTCAAATTCAAGTTTTTATTCTGGGTTTAATACTAACATAGATGAAAAAGTGGCTAACCCCCCCCCCCCCCTGCTGTTATGATATTTAAGAAAATATCGTTCCAACAAATTTAATCTCATAATTGAACCTTTTGTTGACATGTTTCACTGAACTCCCTAATAGTGGAACAGTCTGGTGAGAGAAATGAGCCCACCGAGTCAACATCCATCTTAGCATGCTGAGGGGATTTCATGTTTCGCTTAAGACTGTCCTTAGCTCAATGCTATGATTCGGCATGTATTCCACATGATGCCACCTCTCGGTTGCAAAGGATATATTTCTGGAGGGACATAATCCTGTTCGAAAGTTGTTCCTGAAGCATCAAGTCACATGCCCGCCGCATTTAAACGAGCCAATGAAATTATCTGTATTTAAATATTTTGACCTGGGCATTTCAGACATGTCAGTCTCACTTGAGTGCAGAGGCGCAAGACTGGGGGATTCTATGCGAGACAAAAACGAAGTTGTGCGAATCAGCTACTTTAGTTCTCACTCTAATGGAGCATGCTTATTTGTTTTTCTTAAGAAAAATCATATTACAAACGACCTTACCTATTTCAAAAAAATAAAATCGGCGACAGTTCACAGGAAAATGATATGCTTTTTATTTTGTGATAGGGGCATTTCGAGGCCCACCAAGAGATCATTTCAGTCGATGGCTTTCTGGAGGTGTGTCTTCGTTTTATGAATGTGATTGCGCCGTTGTCGGATCTCACGGGACCAATCGGATGTGACCAATTGGGAAATGCCCTAATATACTCGGATATCACCCATTACTGCATGGCTATGAGCAGAAGTTTCTACGTTTGATCGTGCCATGCGTTAGGATGATGATCAACATCATGAAGTGAGGACATTGATCTTGGCAATGCAGAGCTAGAGGAAGGAGATAAATCTGTCAGTGTCGTCAACGTCTCCCGATCGAGGGAAGAAAAACGTGTGTTCAAATTCTACAATGCATGAAAAAAATGGAGAAACTAGTTGGAATACATGACAGTATGGTGATAAAAAAAAATTCAGAAGGGGTGACAAGCTGAAGTACCAGGAAGACAAGTAAAAAAATAGTTACTTCTGGACGGTAACTTTCAAAAACCTGAACGGATTCTTTGCAGATTTGGTATGTGGATAACGAGGATATCACTCGAGATTGCCTTCCATGCTGGGTACTGACTGTTAAGGTTCCAAGCCAAATCAGTAGTTTCAATGTCGGTGGACTTCAGACGCTCTGATTTTCATTAAAATTTTCTCTGAAGCATCAAATTAATTAATGGGATAAATTATCAAATTATTGTGCTTCGTACCTTTCATCCTGTTATGACTGTCAAAGGTAACTAAAGCATTACACATAACACAACCTATACACATGATCAAATTTTGGGAAATTTGGAAAAACTATGTATTTCTAAAGATCACAGTCAAACATCAAAACCATAGAATCACACAGATAACGGCAGTCTTTCGAAGTCCACGAGTTCTAGTTCTGATTGTCAGTATTTCCGCTAACCTCTTCCAGCAAGCTGATATTAGAAATAAACTGTTGATATAATCTCCTTATTTAAACGATATCACAAGACACTAATTCTTAGAAATCTTTGCATTGAATAGTACCAAATTATAAAACAAATTACACACAGAGGTTAATACAACGGTCAAACACTTAACATAACTTTCAATTTTCGGTTAAAACGATCCTCGTTTGGTTCAAAATAATTTTAGAACAAAATATTTAACGCATACTTCCATATCATTAATATTCAGGTCATATCCAGGTGATGTGTCATTTATTCTGTGTCGGATACTATCCAGATATACAATCAATTATCGAGAGAAGAGAATATCATTCAAGTATTTAGATAAGTTACACAGATAAATGAATAATTCTTTCAATTGGATCCAGGAAACCTCAGGACATGAATATATCGATTGAACGTTGAAAAACACCTTTTCAGAAAATCCATTGTTGGGATTGTATTTTGGGCCATGATATGAGTATACGATGTGCCCCCCCCGAAAATATGGAACTTGCACAAATCTGATCGCCTAAGAAGCGCCCAAATTCATGGCAACAAAACATGGACATGTAGAAACCGGGACCCTCTTCGACATTACTGACTAATTTAGTATCCATCTTGAAAACCGGGACATTTCGATCGAGATAGAACCGGGAGCAAACCGGGAGACGTCGCTACGGGTCCCGGTTCTGCCCTCCCGGTTTCAGCCGAGAAATTTCTCGATCCATCTCGAAGGCATCGAGAAAGTGCCTCGATTAATTGGACGTGACCGCTAAGTGATGCAAGATTTCAGGATAATTGATCAGCTGTCAAGCCAATGATGAACAAATCATGACTTGATTGAAAGCGGGATCAAACGTCATCAGTGTTTAGGTCTATTGCTGAATGCCATGGCTAATTGTGAGGGTTGCACACTGTTAATCAGAATTTGGATGAGAATAAAATTATAAGCAAAATAATAAATGTTTATTATGTTGGATGAAATTCTTCTAATTTTAAACTCTGTAAACCATTTATGCAGGTTTTATTCAGATTTATTCGATGGTTATTTTATCCGGTTTTATCTGTTATTGTATTGAACAACTTTGCTGATCCAATTAAATATCAAATATCAGCAACATTTGACCTCTGTTGACTCGTTGCAGGATTGTGCTACTAATGAGGTTTGTCAGTATCAGCAAGTCCAGTGCTTCACAACTCCCTGCTACCCCATCAGAATATGTGTGGGTAAGTACAATGTTGCTAATTCATTGATGATGGAATACTTAATAGTACATGTATTAGTGATCATGAAAGGGAAAAGTTTTATTTGGGAGAGCTATCAGTTTAAGATGAAGACTGACCCCTGTGATACCAGTCCATGTTAAATTTCGAATAGGGGAAAATTTCAAATTTGCATAAATAATCTAACCTGGTGATTGGTCATTGTAAAACAAATATTATTTGCATATTATGCACAATTCTATTTGAGTTGACTGAATTTGTTGCCATGCAACCATTTCAGTTTAAAGAAACAACAGGAAAGTGTAAAATAAGTTTTTGTCTGTGACCCTTATTTATTAATTTGTCTTCAGATCTAACAGGGTGATTCATCTGTCATCTCACAGTTTGATTCAAAATCTACGTTCGATTTTATTTAAAAAGTGGGAGATAAGGATTTTTGGACAAATCTTGTGCCAATTTTTCACTATTCATTGAAGAAGAATCATGGCAGTGTGCCGTTTGCTACTTCAACAAGTGGAATCTTGGAGATACTGTCAGGTGCAGAACGAATCGGAACGAATTCGGTCAGGAAATTTATGTGAAGTGTATACTACAAACATTGCACTGAACATGCTGATCATATTCAGGGTTCTCAGCCACTCAGAGAAATCAGGGAAAATGATTTTCCAGTTTTCCAGTCAGGGAAAACTCAGGGAAATTGAGTAGCAAGAGAGGCTATACATATGTTAACTTTTTAGTGCACACCAGGGATGCACATTTTCCTTCTTAACACCTCATAAGGGCTTATCTAGCATAGCTTGAACTCTTATCAGGACTAATTCACATTCTGGCCAGTGGTTGTGCTTATTTTGCATATCTGTACTGTATCTGTTGAAACTATCACATATTTCTCAGGGAATTTGGGAAATTAATCAGGGAAATATCCGGGAATTTTGTTTCCATGAAAAGCTGGGAACCCTGATATTAGGGCAGATCAAATATCAAGATAAAGGTGAAAAACGAAACAGATAAAACATCGTGTTCGAATAGTGTTTGAGTAAATACTTGTGTAATATAAACAGACCTCTGGGATCTATCGCCCATGTTGTTGCCATCAGTTATGAAAATCTACTAAATTCAACATTTTATTCAGCATTATGAATTGAGGTATTCAAATTGCTGACCTTAGGGGTACAATTGCACGTCTTCAAATTTCAAAAATGGCTGACTGGTTATCAAGGTGTAATTAAGCTGTGCCAGGAATACAACCTGTTTACAGCATGTTATTCATGCCTGTCTGGTATTAGATTGGATTATATGGGTGAAAATAGCTGGGTTTGGGCGAAAATCTGCTCTGTCGACAACCGAAAAATAAAAATGAACATCAATGGACATTGCAGCTTCATCAATTTTTTGACCAGACATTCTTACCCTGTCAACACTCACACATAGATCTTGAATGGCTTGATACAAATTTTGTCCTTTTGTCTTTGCAGGTCCCGGTGATAACCTATGTCGAACAGGGATCTGTCATAATGGTGGGTCGTGTTCTGTGACTGGTGCAGGACAGTTTGAGTGTGATTGTACTGCAGGCTATAGTGGCAAACATTGTCACATTGCCTGTAAGTATACAACTATGTAACATAATTTTTCACAAAAATAATTCCCCATAGTAACTATAATTGTGTTAATCAGAAACTACTTGAATTTGATTTAAAATCCTTGAAGAAATCCTCGCACACTGTCATTTTGACAGACGATCTTTGAAAACCCTTAATATCATGAACAGGAGTAGGAAATTAGGAATAATGATGTACAAGTTTTTGTCTATGATGCTGCAACTTTCAGAGAGCACAAAATTTGTTTCCTCATTTGCACTTGAAAAGTCTTTAAATTTTAACCTCCCCTACCCGAACGTACCCCAGTTGGGGGATATAGAATCGCTGTTTGTGTGCATGCGTGTGTCAGACTTTCTTGTCCGCACGATAATTGGAAGACTATTGATCAATTCACTCCAAATTTTGAATGAAGATAAAATTGGGGAATAGCTCTTGGCCTAATGATTTTGATGTCACTATGTCAAATCTTCAGTTTCTCTTTTTAATCTTATCTAATTTAATGTATTGTGAACTATGTCTACTTATCAAAGGTGCTCTCATGGGGAATCAGTTTTATAGTACTAGATTTGTCTCCCATATTTCTGTAAAATTAAACATCTGCAGTTGAACTGTTGTCTATCATGTCTATAGTGAATCCATTCTTTTGATCATACAACTCTCTTTACTGGGATCATGTTCATGAACTGCTCTATACAGGGAACAATAAACTTCATGACATTCTCAGTAAATCTAATTATATTGGGTTATTTAGCGTCTATTTGAATGGCACTGACAAAGCATCATGCCTGAATCCAAAATGGCAACTATGGTGGCTCACTCGCATGTAAATCACTCTATTTCACATATTTTCTTTCCACATTGAGCAATTTTGCCTGAAATGAAGTTAAGTACCAGCATTTTCTTGTTTTGTCTCATCTGACTCCTCAGCAAATCCAGCGGGGAATATTTGAGCTCGCGGCTCTTGTTGTAGGAACTGTGTGTTCATGTTTTTTACCATAATTCTTCAGGGTTTTAACATGTGAACAGAAGAGAGCTAAATATTTCTGCCTGAAAAATTATTGCTTCACCACAAATTGAACCATTCTTCAAAAACCCCCCCCCTTTTTTTGGATCTGGATTTGTACCTGAGAAAAGGCTGTATAAATGTGATTTTTGCATACATTAATTTCCATAAGAATAAAACAGTATCACCATGCATACCTCAATATGGACTGTTTGCGAGCTGCTTGTCAGCCAGTCTGCACATTTAGAAAAGACAGTCACTGTTTTATTATTAGTTAGAAATCAATGTCCGTCCCTGCTTGCCGAGTCAGTTCGACTTCAATCTCTTATTTTCTCCATACAGTGACTGCAGGGGACCCTTGTACGTCTCTGCACTGTCAAAATGGTGGGACATGTGTCGCAGATCGGTTGGGCATAGCATCGTGTAACTGCCGTACTGGCTATAGGGGGCAGCTCTGTGAAATGGCCACCAGCTGTGAGGTGAGTCTTCTTTTCTTGTCAACTTAATCCCTCTAATAATTCAGTCACAGGAAGTGAAATTTTCCACCATAAGATCTGAAGTGATCAAATTTATTAGAACAGGAAGTTGACAAAATGATTCAAAATCATGCATATAATCCATTATTTCTTCCTCATTTCAAGATTTCAGAGGGTGATTAAATTTATTAAAACCCCTATTTGATTTTTTTCCGAACACTGGGGGTGATTGAATTTTGACGGGGAGATTACCATAATGGAGGGATTACCATATGTCAGTTTTTGGATAGACTGTTTGGACTAACCTGTACCATTGATATTTTGTATGAATATGCAGAATGATAAGATTGAAGATGCAAATTTGGGCAAGGATGTGGTGTAAGACTCGGGGAGGGAATGGGATTGATAAAAGTCAAAGCCCTAAAAGAGAGTGGTACTGTCAGACTTCAGTCTACACCATGTTGAGACATCAGCTTTTTAATGAGTGGTGTTAAACGAAAGCTTTGTCCAAATGTGAGCAGTTGTGTCCTTATGCACACATTGTCTCGAGAAGATATTGAGCTAGTTCAGTCCTGGATGACCTTGATCAATTTTTAAAAGTCCAAATAATCAAGTTTGCTCAACCTTTCAAATTTTATTGTTTCATTTGTGTAGACCCTGGTTTGTGAGGTGGAACAGCAGTGTGAGATGAAGCAGCTATGCATACCAGAACAGAACACCTGTACATCATATCCCCTTTGTGTCTCCAGTAAGTAATCACTTTCGCATTCGTATTGTATGACCAATGTATCTCTTTGGACCATGCCAACTATCATATTTTGGTGAAAAAATATTCAAACTCGATTATTATCATATTCTACAGGGTGATCGGTGAAAGTTCACAAGTGGAAAAACAGTTCAGTCAGGATTCCACTTTTTACCCCTCAGTCATAAAAGCCATGGGGTTTTATTGTCATGTACATCCGACTGCCCAGGCTGCTGAACAGCGATGTCCGGAAATATCTTGAGAACAGTTAAACTTATCAAGAGTTAACTTCAAATGCAGATGCTTGTTGGTCACGGCAATATTCTGATTATATTTTGGTGACTGTCACCAAGTTTTGCCTTCATCAATGATGCCAGGTGCAATTCATACAAATTTTCCATTTTAAGGATACTGAACCCTCCTGCAGAAACTTTTACACACCCTCTAGAATTTGTCTTTATGCAGCTAAAACTATGCCTTATAGCTGTGGTAATGTATATATTTTTTGAAACCCCTATTTCCTAAGGATTCCAAAAAAATAAATTTGTTCACTGTAAATCTGTAAGTTGTGAAGACTTTCAAATTTTAAAAAAATAATTTAAAAAAATGATCCTTCATTTTTGAATGGCTATTTTCGAAAAAGTATTCAACTTACTGTAACTTAAATCATCATTCCCTGCCAATTCCAACTGTCTGGGTCTCAGTTTTGTCAATTTTTGTCTAGTTCTTATTTTATTGACATTTAATTGAACTCCAAAGTTAAAAACCGTGAGTTGCTCGATTTTATGCAGAAATATTCAATCAAATGTCAATAGAATGAGAACTAGACCAAAATTGATGAAACTGAGACACTGATTTCCTGTTTGAGTTGTTTTCTACAGGAAATGATGAAGTAAGTTATAATAAGTTGAATACTCTTTTGAAAATAGCATTTAAACAATTTGAATTAAATTTTAAATTAATTTTTTTTTTAAATCCGAATATCTTCACAACCTACAGGTTTACAGAGAACAAATTTATATATTTGCAATCCTTAAGAAATGTCGTTTCAAGACATACATACATTACCATAGCTATGAGGCATACTTTTAGCTGTATAAAGATGTGTTCTAGAGCGTGTGTAAAAGTGTGTGTAGGACGGCTCAACCCTTAACATTTTGTCTTGCCATTCCTAGAGTTTCTGGAGAGATCATATACATGTATTATTATGCATTTTGAGACAACATGAGCTGCCAGGACCACATGCATGCAGAAATATTCTTCTCATTTCTCCTCCATGTTTTGGCAGTTTTGGCCACAAATATACCTTGTCCATTGATACATGTTTAAATATTCTACATGTTAGATAATGTAATGTTATTGCTCATTCCACCATTTTAGCATTTTTATTCTGACATTACGTTTGAATTTTTGCAGCTGTGGCCGGTTTTTGTCCTATCGCCAATTTGACACAGATGATACTGGATATTGTGAACAAACGTTACGGGTGTTTTAACGAATGTACCACAGACCTACAGTGTGGAAACGGCAATAAATGCTGTGCTAGAGGACCTTGCCAACTGAGCTGCATGGCTCCTTTAACAGGTCTGCCTTGAAGTTGTTCATTCTAATATCTCCGTGACTGCTTCTCTCTTTCAGGAAAGTAGCCTATGTTTTATGTACATGTATAGACCTACTATGATCGTTTTGATTTGCTGCTAATGCTGTTATACAAATTAAGGTAACTTTTTAGATTGTGGACACGGAACTTCTTCAGTGGATGATGGATGAATATTGAATGACGGACTAGATGTTTGTTTTGTATGGTGACTATTGTCGCATAATAATAATACTTCGAATACAAGTTCATATATACGAATGTCTCGTCCAGTTGTCAATAATATCTGACGATGATGATTTTACCTTACCCCAGGGCTTTCAATGTGCCAAATTCAGGAACAAACTTATAGAAGCCTACATAAGGATATGTACGTCCTGTCCATGTTCAGCGGCTACACATACGGCGACTTTCTTGATGGCATGACTCTGGTTTCGTTTTCCTCCCAGTCGACGTTGTTCCACTTTGATGACTTCATAAGGGGCATGCTTCGAGACAAATCTCTTGGGGAAGTCGTTCGAAAACTGTATGAACTGGACTTGTTACCAGGCACCATAAACTGTACGGACACGGGAGAGTTCGAGCCCCTTCAGTGTCGGATCAATGTGGATGGCAGCCCCAAGTCATGCCATTGTGTGGATGTTCTCACGGGTCTCGAGGTCGGAGCAGATGCGCCCCCGGGTCAGCTGTTTTGTTCAGGAGGTCAGGCACATGGATGTTTGAGGACTAATATGGGAACATATGAATAACCTATTTCTTTTAATTATTCAGACTTAGAAACTTAACTTCAGGTTACTGTGGAGGGAAATTCTGCGAACATTATACGAATTTCACTAGCTGTCTTTCCAGTTCTTGGGATAAATAACATATCCATGCCACAGTATTTAGCCTCATTTGACATAAAGATGAACTTTTTCTGCTTTTAAGTCTAAAAATGCTGTTCGACAAATTAGAAGAAATAGGATACTGTTCTAACTAATTAAATTTATCTCACACTAATATGCACACACTGTTGTTAGGAATTTAATAAGCCCATATGGAATGAAAGCCCATGATGTGGAATTTTTACCCCTCAGCCCGAATGGGCATAGGGGTATTGTTGTGGGTCCATCTGTCCATCTGTCTGTCTGTCTGTCCGTCTGTCTGTACCATTTTCGTTAACATTCCATATCTTGAAAACTACTGAAGGCAGGTGCTCAAAACTATCCAGTACGGAATGTATTTTGTAGGTGTGCCTTTTGTATCTTTTGGGTTATTGATATTGTGGAATCATTTAAAAATTTTTTTTTTTAAATAACAAGTTTTATTATGAATTATGCTTTGGTCAAATTCTACTGACAATCAGGAACCCTCGGGTAATGGAATGGTCTTTGCTGAATAAGGTACCCGAAACAACCCAAATGAAAACTGCTCCAAGAATAATTGAAGGTAGTTCTACAGCCCGTTTCATATGTTTCCCTTTTCATCAGTCTTTTCTCTCCATTCTGCTTCTAAAATATCAACGGAATATTGCCCGCTTTGTCCCTGAATACCAAATTATCCTTCCTTTTTTTTCTGAATGATCAATACTCTCCACGAAATACCAGGGGACATAACCCATGCATGGCCAACCCGTAATTTTTTTCTCAAGGATTGATCTGCCTGCGAATGTAGTCCAAGGTAGTCCATGGTTTGATCTCCACAAGTTTTTTTCAAGTTATGTAAGGTTGGTGATGATATTAATAGGAATTGCTTAATGTGCAATTTTCATCACTTTCACGTCTTGATAACCTTTATAGTATAAGTAGCAAGTTCAGGTATCCATACACGCTAAAACCCCTATTGCAGACTTCATTTATTTATGTGACAACCAGCAGCCAATCTTTACCAGTACTTTGAGGTGACGTACGTCTGTTTTCTTGATGTAGTCCAAGCAAAAATGTTTAAAAAAACCCGAACAAAACGCTGCTTTATGTACAATATGGCATTTGGTGAGGCAGCTCAATAAACTGTTGATCACACTGCTCTGCCACATGTACACACACTCGTGATATAACTAATAATTTTTTCTAGAATATTACAGAGCTGAGGGGTTCTAGCACCACTGGTGCCTCATGTTTTAACTTTTGTTGAAGAATACTGATACTAATTAAACCTATATAAAAGGAGCCAGGGGTTATAGTTCTTCTATATTTTCTATATTTTTGTCTGGTTTTGTCAACATCCTATAGTTTTCTAGGTTTACGTAAAAACTCCTGTAATTCCAATGTTGGTCAAATTAATCAATTTGATCTTGAAAACATTTGATTTTTTAAAATATTCCCTGTAATCTGCTTTTCCAGGAAAGGAGAAACTCCTCTCTGACCACCCTCACTGATTTTCACTTTTTTCTTAATAGGCCCTTCATTTTCTTGAAGCTGTCTGTGCTTCATGTCAGCTTTCTTATTTTTACCCCCAGACTCACTTGTTCCTATGAATAAATATAATTTTGCGTAATATTTCTGTCCTATATATTTATGAAAGAGAATCCCCTATTTATTCCTATATTTTTGTACATTTTTAGCTCGCCGTATACGAAGTAGGCAAGGTATTGGGAGAGAGAGGGGGAAAGTGTCGGTGTCCGGTTAAGTGTTTATGTTTAGCACAACGTTAGACTCAAGCTGGAAGGTTAATGTATTTGTTTAGGCTGGACGTAAAATAATTTTGTCTTCTTTTGGACTCTGAAAGTTTTCTGGGTTAATGTTTTTTGTTTAGGCTGGACTTAGAATAATTTTGACTTCTTTTGGACTCTGAAAGTTTTCTGGGTTAATGTTTTCTGTTTAGGCTGGACTTAGAATAATTTACTGCTTGAAAAAAAAGTAATCTTTATTTCAAGTTTTATAATATAGTTCATCTTTCAATCCAACTTCAACATCACTGACAAAGAAGTCAAATTTTTATAACACTATTTATTGTCATTGCCAGTGATGTGCAACCTGAAGGGCTCGATCTTTATGCGAAGCTGCATGTTATTGACAAAACCCAAAACGGCGAGCTGCCTGGTTACACATAACCCTTGTTTGAATTTTGGGTTGACGTGTTGGGAATATGTTTAACAGGACAAGACAATAAGAATGAATGAAACACTTTGTGTTGTCATTTCAGTCTATTGTTGAGCCATCTCTCACACACTGCTAGCACCATAGTAATCTGATTAAAACTAGATCTAAAGAAAAATGCTGCCCATGTCACTGATTTAAGACCTGGGATTGAGACATGGGTTTCTGTGTTCAAAAATATAGCTATCGCCAGATCAAGGTTACATGTCTGGCCTGTCTCACATTGCAGCGAGGGGATGAGAGGTGTGTACCGACCAGTATGTGTCAAACTCATCATCTCATATAATTTAGCTCATTCATCAGATTCAAACTTTATTCTCTAGAAACCGTGATGATATTTATTTAACAGTATAAATAGAATTTAAATATATCAATCAATTCCAGGAGACTTTTCTCTGTTCATAATATCTCAAGGTCAAACTGTCTTCCTCATGCAGTTGTGGCCTGACCTTGTCATTTTCAAACATACACCCCTAGAAGCCCTGTGATTAGTCAATACTCCGAACACAGAAAGGGGAGGATTGGATAAGATAGGGAGATCGCGTGCCCTTTCTTTACTACTCATCGCACATTACTCATCGCGCATGCACAGTCGACCCACTGTAGGGTGCAAGCCTGGCCCATGGAATTTCAGGTAGTGAAAACCCCATGTCTCTCGCCCCATCCTATCCCGCGCCACACCTATGCGACCCACTGTGCAGTGAGTAAAGCAGAGTAGGAGAAGGAGGAGGAGGAGTAGGACACGCCACGGATTATACTAGGTACATTGAGCGGCATAGGGATGTGTAAGAGAGTGTACTAGATATGTTATCCCATCTGATTTCACCAGAGGACTTTATTCAAAGTTTGTGGATTTCTAGCACCGGTGATACATGTAAATCAGCTTCATATTGTGCACGATTTCAGAAAAAATTGGTACTTGTCCGCACGTCACACCTGCTGCTAATACGTCATGTGATGTGGGTCCACCACTGTGTGCAGTGGATCGAGACTGTAGGGACCAGATGAAATGTTGTCAGTTGCCGTGTGGGTCGTTAAGCTGCCAGCAGCCAGCAGGTATGGTAATGCTATGCTTTGTTACCCCTCGGCCAACTTTGGCCTAGGGGTATTGTCGTCATCATGTACGGCTGTCCGTCCGTCCGTACTAGCGTCCGTCCGTTACCGCGATATCTACAGAACCGTTTCATGCATGGCCACCAAACTTGTTACATCTATTTATCTTCACGTAAATCAGAAGCCTATCGAAAATGAGTCATCTCGGACAATATTTTGCAGAGTTATGCCCCTTTTTACAAATAAAAATCCATTTATGATTTGTTATTGTGATATTTCAGATATAGACTTTGAACAGCACAGAGGAACTGAGGACAGGGGTTCATTGTCCATACTTGATATACCATTAATCATTTCATGAACTGTTTATTTTTATTAACACCCTTTTTCTAGTCTTTTTTTTGCTTCTTGGCAAGTGCTGCTGAGAAGACTCTTTACTGTTTATCAGAGTGCATATTGTTTCCATCTGTTGTCTATTACATTTCAGCTCTATTGCTGCATGTGTATGTTCATACATGTACATGTACTGTTTCATGTTTGCTAATTTTGGAGTTACCTTCCACATGCTACATCAAGAAGTCAAGAGAAATTCAAAATTATATTGTCTTCTGCACATGTGTATCACACCATATTTTTATACAGATGTCCAGATGATTATATCAGAATTAATAGTGCTTGGCATGTGGAAGGTAATTTTCAGCCTTCTCTGTTCCCATTGTCAAGCAGTTAATTGTTTTGCTAACAACCTAACCTAACAACACTTTTTAGTTACCACACGTCATTTTATATTCCCACCGCTTAAATGTTTCCCCAAATTTGGCTCTCTTCTAATGATTTCCATTTCAGCAATTTTAGTTGTGTTTACCAAGATATGACAAACGTATATCTATAGTGTATGTATTTATTCCAGAAGCAGATTAATTTAAGGGGAGGAAAACTTTTTTTTTTTTCAAAGAAAGTACACTTACAATACCAGGGGTAAATATTTCTTCCCACAAGCCAATCAATTGGTAGAGACACCCTTACATTATAATAGCTGGGGTTCAGAGCCGAGGGGTTTCGATAGCGCAGCTTCATGTCTTTATGTTGTCTCAAGTTTTTTATGGATTTATTCATGTGAATCTTGCTCTCAATCATAAAAACATCCATGCAGTACTTTTAAAGGGCTGTCCTGGAAAATGGTACATGGGGTAGGGGGAAGACACGTTTTTCTGATTCTAACCACCCACATTACTTTTATCCTATCTCCATAATGTTAAAGGACTGTGTACCACCAACCACACAAATACCATATAACTAAAAAATCACACACACACACACACCCTCTCCTCCCCCCACCACCCCATCACATGTACAGCCCTCAGGAAGTCATAATGATATTAGATAATTTCACAGGCCATTTCACGACGTTATAAAGGCCAGTAGTTACGTTATAATGTTGAGGGCCAAACCTATTAACCTATTGCTACCTTGCACATTCAGTCTCTCATCCAATCATATTGGTGGAAGCCTGATATTCCAAGTTTATTCCTGATATTCACACCGATTGGTTGATTTTAGTTACACAGTAAAGTCCCCAATTTACCTCCATTGAATCAGAAAGTTAGAATGACTACTTCTAACATGATATAAACCTGCTTCATATACACTCAATAATTGACTGAAGTTTCTTTCAATTCTCTCCAATGGCCAATGAAAATAATGAATTTTTTCCTTGAAAATTTTAACTGAACACTCATTGCCTGACAACTGGCAGCTTGTACAAAAAGTCATTGTGATAGTATGGATCTTTGGAACAGAATATAGGCAGAAAATGTGTGATTAAAGATGTAATCAGCCTCAAAATTGAAGACAATTTTCGACTGTCAAGTGCCTTGTTTTTAGCATCAAAGCATCTAAATACATCATGGTTAGCCTGTTCGACAAAAGCGTGGTCAATTATACACAGTAAAAGCATGAAAATCAGTCAGAGAAATTTAAAAAATTTTAAAACTTAGGTCTCGCCATAGCATGGACAATCACAACATCTGGAATAGCAATGACGTCCGTTATGTGGTACTCCACATTATGATGTCATGCAACAAGCAGCGATGGTGCCCACTTTCAATTGTGACGTTGCCTACAGTGCGCTATGCTATGGCTGTCAAAATAAGTAAAGTTAAGAATATACTGAACCAAGAGACATCCACTATAGGCGACCATGGACATATCCACATCAGATTTTATTTGAAAAAACTGGTTTGCGTAATAGTAGACGACATGTTTTGTTCTTTACTGAGAATTAGACGATGCACACTTTCATTGGAAAATCATGGTTATGACATGTAACAATATATAACCTAAGTTGCCTGAAGATTTTGGAGTGTTGTGCTGAATTACATCAAAAAGTTACTATCCAAAAATGACCTTTTTTACCTCCATTTTAGAGAAGTGGTTCTCTCTAACTGTTAAAATTCATGGTTATATGTATGGCCCGACCCAATTTTGACCCTTCTAGGCTTTCAGGCAGCAATGAGTTTCGGGGTCTTTGAAACTCTCTCTTTAAAAATGAGACTTCCTAAATTTCTGAAATTTAACACGTGGAGATTGGAATGAGACTTTCTCTCTTCAGTAAAACCTGAAAAGTAAGGAATTGAAACTCGGTTTCAAAATTCGAGCTAAAAGCCTGTTACTGTATCGATGGTAATAGTTCAACATGACCTGCTAGTTTGTGTGGACAGTGATTCAGGTTATCGGAGTTCAGAAATTAACTGTCTGTCTAATTATTTCAGCCCTTTGCAGTGTCAATCATTGTGACAATGGTGGATGGTGTCGTGTTAAGGCTGATGTTGTTGGGGAGGTGGAATGTGTCTGTCCAACTGGGTATAGTGGAGTCACATGCCAGACCCGTAAGTGTATACTGTCAATATCTACATGTAGCTTCACAGGCACCTCCGCATCATTTAAAGAAAAAAGAAAATTAAACCACATGAACTGACAATAAAAAACTTAAGAACTGACGCTGTTAAAAATATAACGCGGCGTGTCTGTGAAGCTAGAAATTTATTTTATTCAACCATACATATTTTTATTATGAGGGAACCTCTCGTATAGAAATATAAAATACCAAAAAGTGCCCTTCCTATATTGTCAACCGTTATGCTGGAGTCATTTGGGAATCACATATTTAACTTTTACGTATTTCAACTCTTCAGAGGAGCGTACAGTATGTGATGATCAGCCCTGTTTCAACGGCGGAACATGCAACCTCCAGGAGGATGGAAGCTTCCTGTGCGAGTGCCCTTGGCCCTATGGTGGAGATGTCTGTCAAATCTCCTATATGGGTCCAACTGACCCATGTTTGGTAATATTTTTAATGAAGCCTTCAGTTGTGGTTTTACCAGCATGCAAGATAGCTGGCCTTTCTGTGAAAAATTTGCATAATGCAATTCAAGAGCACCATCTTACCTGCCTTGACAGGTATGCATTAGCTAGCACACTTCTGTAAGGTGACTTTGCAGTGGTCCTGTTGTGGTCATCCAATCATACTCTTAACATTCTCTGGTACCCTACTTCGTCTAATTTTTCAGACAGCAAAACTTAACTTCAAGCATCTCTAGAGAGGGATTCTGCTAACATTCTACAAATTTCACTAGCTATATTTTTTAAGTTCTTGGGATAAATAACATACCCAAATCACAGTATTTAGCCTCAGTTGATATAAAGTTTTTCAAAGTCTAAAATTGCTCTTTGAAAAATTAGAAGAAATAGTGTTGTCAGAGCAGTAATCTCTTGTCATCAATGTGAACTGACCGACTTTAATATGCAGCTTGGAAACCTGGCTGTGCATGGCTATTAGCCATTCAGCATTGTATTTGCCATATTCTACAATAAGGGGAACACTACTTCACATCTACATATTTTGTGTGCTCTTCTATATGATATACTCTTGTCCCTCATTATAACATGGTTCATTGTAAAGCGAGTTTCAGTTAGTGTGACCACCGTTATGCCCCCCAATATATCTCTATTTATGGTGCTATTATAAAGTCTTGTAGTGCATTTTGCCTTTCGTGCGATCAATATTTTGTCCCACAACTTCAGCGTTATGAGGGACAAGTGTATATGTGTTCCATTTTTCACTCTCCTAGATATAAAGGACTAAAAATAACACTTCATGTGTCAAACATACTGGATTAGAGACTTCAGAGTTCATCCATGTCACATTTCCAGAGGGACGTTTAGTACGCAGACTAATAAAAGCTATGGTTTAGAGATTGGGAGAATGCCATTCAAGAGAATGGCAGAATTGAATATCTAGGGAATGGAAGCCATCTTCAGTCTTTTGACCGATTTCAGTCTTTTTTTCTGTTAATTCAAACTTCTGATTTCATTAGGAAATTGTCCAATTGTGCAGAAAATGATATTACTCTGAAGGGGGTTCGGATTGTTCAGTCTTTTTGTGTCAAGCTGTTTTTAATGCCTGCTTGATGTACATGTATATGTTGTCTTTCTTTACAACAGGAGACTGCTTGTGGAGCTGATGAGACCTGCCTGGTTGTAGAGACCTGTGATAACAACGGAGAAGTGTGTACTCAGGAAGCCCAGTGCTTGGGTTAGTCATCTTTGTCATCAACAATTTCACTATGACAAAGTACACTCGGCACCTATGTTTAATAAATGTAGGGGTATACATAGTGTTCTCTAGTGAAGCTAGAAATTTTCAAAATTTCCTAGTGTTCTCTCATAGGACTGTAATACAGCATTATAGGAGAACCTGTGTTTTCCTCTCTGCATTTCCTTCTTGATATTTTCTTTGTGAATTGATGTGTTTTATGGGAATAATCCATTCAGTGTAAGAGATAAAGCGATACTTGTTTTGCACTAACAAACTATAGATACATCAAGAGTTGAGGTTAAATTACCTCAGAGTTGAGGGAAAATGACGGCCGAGTTAAATGGAAGTAACGTTAGCATTGTGGCGAAGACCATGTGACACTAACAATGTAGTAATTTATCCGTTATGTTTCATGGAACAAGAACACCATCACTGCCCATATAGCCTCGTCTTCGTGTACAAATATGGTGGCGCCCTGCAGCCACTCTTCACAAAGTAAACTCATCCCAAATTATCACATGAAATGGTTTATTTCTGAGAAACACCTTATTCCATGGAACATTTATATAGTGCAAATTCCTGAAGAAAAATTATGTTTAGCAGACTTCTCCTCTCATACATTTCTCAAAACATGATTTGATTATATTTTTATCGTCAATTATATTTCCAAATTTTATCTGGTGTACAATGAAATTAAGCAAGTGCAATGGTAGATGCAATCTAATTAAAATTAAATCCAATCTGCTCCCCCATTTGGACGTCGCTTGAAGGATCTAACAGGCTTGCAGTAACTCGAGTGTCAACCAATCCTGAGAATGCTTCATAGTGCTTTGAATGGAACATTAATGATGAATTTTTGGTTGGCTCAATCGACTTTGACGACGCGCTGGCAGGGTGTCTTTTCATGTTGTCACGGTCCCGACATTGTGGCACCATAATACAGGGGAGATATATGGACTGGTCTTTGGTGTAAGCATTGGGGGTAAACGGACACAGTGACCCTATCTCCTCTCCCTGACTGCAAGTGGATCAGTCCTGATTCAACCATGAGGTCATAATGCTATTAAATATTCATGGTATGGGCACTCAAAACACCGAATTCAATTGAAATATGTAAGATCCTATATAGCGACATGTACGATTGGGGAGCATTGATAGGATATTAATTTATTAAGATTGTGGTATATGCAAACCTTTTATTTCAGATACTGCCAGTCTAACTCCACTCTTGTGCACTCCGGAATATGGCTCTCTTTATTGTATGAAAGGAGCCAACTGTTATGTCGACAAGTATCGCAAACATCGCTGCATCTGCAGGCCGGGATTTTCTGGAGATCGATGTGAAATTGCAGGTATATTTTTTGTTGATGTGTTGCTTAATAATGATTCAGTGAAACATCTCAGAATTTCAAAAAGTGATGTTGTTTCCAGGTATCCATAGAATGGTCTTCCATTTTTGTTGAGTATTATACCTAATTGCCAATCCTCTTTCAGGCATGTCATGAAAAACACTGACAAAATAATATGTGAGACATTCGATTTTAATAGCTCATCCAGTCAATTGAGAAGTGGATTATCATCAAAATTCCCAAATGGGTTTTCTATAATGGATCATGTTATTTCTACAGATTTCTGCAGGGATGAACTGTAGTGTTTATTAGAAACAAGGTTACTGCAAGGTAAATGACCACTGTATGCGACGTTGCTGTTTTTCTGTTTCTCACAGTTGAAAGACCTGGCAGGTGCCCTCCTCTGAATCTCACCGCTGTGATTTTACACGATCTAGCTGGAGAAAACTGTGGCCAATCTTGTTCTTACGACCAAGACTGTGCTGGTGCCATGAAATGCTGCATGTCGAGTGAACGCTGTGGAAATCAGTGTGCTCCAGCTCTAGATGGTAAACTTAACAAACACTTCAGCATTTCTGACTTAGAATTTAATATTCGTAGCTTTATCATATCATAGTCTGGCAGAAAACTAGAACTTGGGAAACATAAGATCCGACAAAAGTGAAGTTAGAACTGCACATGCACTGATGGCTGGTTTTAGCCACTCTGTCCATATCCTACCACTCCTTTTCCCTATGTAGTCTGAATGCATTTATTATGTCTCCCCCAACTATGTTGGGGGGAGATATCTAGTGTTTGTGCTGTCTGTCTGTCTGTCCGTCCCCTTTCTTTGTCTGCAAGATATCTTGAGAACTACTGGACGGAATTTCACCAAACTTGGATGGAAACTTTATTGGGATAGCCCCTCATTTGATTAGGTTTTGGTTTGTGTGCGTGCATTCATCCATGTCCGGTGTCCGTCCGTCCATCTACTTGTGCATGCATATACAGGCCTTGTCTGTAAGATATCTGGAAAACTACCAGACAGAATTTCACCAAACTTGGATGGAAGCTTCATTGGGATAACCGCCTCAATGGATTAGGTTTTGGTATGTGTGCATATTCATTCATCCGTGTCCGGTGTCCGTCCGTCCGTCCATCTACTTGTACATGTATATACAAGCCTTGTCTGCAAGATATCTGAAGAATTACGAGATGGAATTTCACCAAACTTGGATGGAAGCTTCATTAGGATAGCCTCCTCATTTGGTTAGGTTTTGGTATGTGGGTGTGCATTCATTCGTGCCCAGTGTCCGTCCGTCCGTTCATCTACTTGTGCATGTGTATACAGGCTTTGTCTGCAAGATATCTGGAGAACTACTAGAAGGAAGTTCACTAAACTCAGATGGAAGCTTCATTGGGATAGGCCTCTCATCTGATTAGTTTTTGGTATGTGTTCGTGCGTTCGTTCATGTCCGGTGTCCGTCCATCTGTCCATCTATTTCTACATGTATAGACAGGCCTTGTCTGTAAGATATCTGGAAAACTACTGGATGGAACTTCACCAAACTTGGAGGATGGAAGCTTCATTTGGATAGCCCCCTCATCTGATTAGGTTTCGGTATGCATGCATGCATTTGCCCGGGTCTGTTGTCCGTCTGTCTGTCCATCTACTTCTACATGTATAGACAGGCCTTGTCTGTAAGATATCTGGGAAACCACTGGACGGAACTTCACCAGACTTGGATGGAATCTTCATTGGAATGGCCTCCGCATCTGATTATGTTTTGGCGTGCGCTCGTGTTTGGTGTTCATCAATCTGTCTACTTGTACATGTTTAGGCCTTGTCCTCAAGATATCTGGAAAACTACTGAACAGAATTTCCCCGAACTTGGATGGAAGCTTCATCGTGATGGCCCCCTCGTCTGATTAGGTTTTGGTTTGTTTGCGTGCATCCATCTGTTTCTGATGTCCATCTTTGTTACATGTATGTACAGGACTACTCTTGTCTACAAGATGTGTGGAGAACTACTTGATGAAATTTCACCAGACTTGGGCGGAAGCTTTATTGGAATGGCCTTGTGATCTAACTAGGTTTTGGTGTGAGCTAGTGCTTGTGTGGGTCCATGCAAAATGTGCTTCAGTCTGCCTGTCCAGTTTTTGTTCACTCCATATCTTGGAAACTACTGAAGGCAGATGCATGAAACTTCTATACAGTACAGCATGCATATTATAGGTGTGCCTCTTGTATGTTTTGCATCTTTCGTATAATGTGATCAGTTTCGAAATGATTGATGCTTCACAATTACATGCATTCCACATTGGTTGGACGCTGTAGGTGTTGGCAATCCACCCATTGCTATATAAATCCCGACTCCTCACTGGGCTACTACAACAATGAAAATCGCCTCTTCGCAATTGATATTTTTAGATGCGCAGCTTTGGTTGGGATACTTATTGCTACATTCACTTTATAGCACTTTCCCTTAAATAATGATGCCCACTCAAGGCAAGTTTGGAGGTTGGGGGAGACGTATGTTTTTGCTTAAAAAACAACTAGCATAGGCTTCATGCCGGAGTGACATCTCAAGGGTCAAAGCAGAACCTCTAGTTTAATCATATGTTTCATGCGATTTTGTTTGTATCTTAGGAACGCTGACCTATCCCACAAGGTATTCTGCAAATTAATTCCGACCACCATGTATTCTAAAAGAGTCTAATTAAAAAAAACAAATTGTCTAATAGATTTGATCCTGCCACAGTTCAGGCCAAAGCTAACTTGACACTAATCATGTTTAAAAGAGCGGGAAAATGCAAGAACAAAACTTTGATCATGTTGAACACTCTGTGATGCAGTTGCGACTACTGAATAATAAAACCACAACAATTTTGGAAAAACCGTTTGCAATTATACTGATTTTATTTATCTAATAGCGGGTCAGTAAACCCAAAAATAGAACGAGTACAAAAAACACCTAAACATGCCAATTTCCAGTGCAGTTTTGTTTGAGTTTTTGATGTGTTTAGCGTGAAGTTTTCACTGGCCTCTACTGTACATTAACTCATGGTCCAGTTTATGGTTCCTTTCTTTAGAAACTACAACTGTGTGTGAACAAGGATACCTCAATGCTACCATGATGATGGAGACGGTTAATTTCCTCCCCCAACTGATGAGTGCTACTGTGGCAGACTTCTTCATGAAAGTGGACAGGAATATTCTCAACTTAGTCAAGCGTTTGTACTTGCGTTCATCGATAACTGAGTCTGAGTTGAAACTATTCATCGGCTTGTTGGGAGAGCAGAGTGTGGCAGAATTCTTTGGGAATACAGAGATGGACTTCCCGATCCCTGTCCCCAACTGCACTGTCGAAGGGAGTTTCCACACGGTACAATGCGAGTATAACCGGGATGGGAGGGAAAGATCGTGCCACTGTGTAAACGTGAAAACCGGAGAACACTGGGGACCAGCATCAATGTCCTCAAGAGACTTGGATTGTGATGGTGAGTGTGTTGTGACATTAAATGATGTTGATGTGCGTGATATCTCCACAGTGCGATTATGTGTTTATCCATTGCAATCTGACCGATGGTTATGTTTATATAATTTCTGATACTGGATATCAAATTACGTAACCGATAATCATCAAATATACGCATTGATCACATGGATCAGTACAACATTTAGTCCTAGAACATCGCAGACCTTGGAAATTGAGGGGTACAATCTCTGTCATACTTTTGTGAAGATGTCGTGGAAAGACAGTCACAGGTTTGCGGAGTTGTGCAGGAGGACTCGGACTCGGGGGGGGGAAAAATTATCAGGTTTCCACCCATCTAAATAGTTCTCTTGGGGAGGATAAACATGTTAAATAAAAGAATTTAAAGTGTATGCTGTCCTTCAGCGTAATCATGCTGAATACGCGAGTTTTTAAGCCAGTTTGGAATGTAACAACACAGGGGTTATTTTAGACACTTTTCCTTTATATAACTCAATTTCAAAAAGATGAAAAACTCAATTTTTTCAGTTTTTCATCGCATGCAGTCTGGAAACTCATTTTTTTTATCTTTTTAGTAGGACACTTACAATAAATAAATTCGCGACAATTTTTCATCGTGAATGAACATGTCAGTAATGTTATGAAGCTCATCAAGCAAAGTTGCGTGTCATACATAGCTGCATACAAGTTTGTTTGCTAAGTATACAGTGAGAATACCCTCCTGAATGTGGGAAACTTACAATAAATACATTCGCGACATTTTTTATCGCAAATGGACATGTATATAATGAAGCCCCTGGAGCAAATTTGCCTGCCACATAACTGTATACAAGCCTGCTTGGTAAACGCAGATAAATGGCCAAAAATTGCAAATTAAACTCAATATGCACCCTATTTTGTAGTATGTGGTGTGGGACTTGTTTACAAAACATACTGGGGTTTCAGAAATTTCCATCGGGCAGAAACAAAATTATTCATTCATTTTGTATGTTGCGCAGGAGAGAGTGTGGATCTTTTGTTTTTACACCAATCTGCATTGCTCACTTTGTGTATTTATTCCCAAATGGTACATCAGCTGTATTTTGGGGAATGTCTGTTTTGTTCGTTTCTTGTTTCTGGGGAAACGTCTTTCAACGTCACACGCATCCAAGTGAAATGTTGACTGTCAGAGAGAGAAAATGCTTGCCCGTTGTCTTGGTTCCGAACTTAACCGAACAACCCGGAGATTGACGGACAGCGTGTCTCGGAGACCAGACTCATAAGCCACAGCAGTATGACAGCAGTGGTTCCCGAGTGGACTAAAAAGAGGGGACGTAACTTTGAAATATCAAAATGGCGGGCTAGTTCGATCGTCGAAAATGTCGCCGAACAATTTGCTTTGAAATGAGAAACGTTCAGGACAATGTCTTTATCGGACCTATACGACTGAAATGAGAACAGTTCAAGACCAGACGTCCTTATCGGAGCTATACGATTGAATAATAAAGGTACACAAGTTATCTGTCTGCACATCAGTTACAAATCCTGAGTGCTTATCTCGACTCGAGTGGCGTGGCTGATCACACATTGTTTTTTTCTTTCTCGCGGGGGTTTTGGGGGAGGGGGACGGGATAACAGACGACGAAACTCAGTTTAGATTTCTCAGAAACTCAATTTATTTCGTAGAAACTCAATTTTTCGCGCGCCTTCGGCGCGTAAATTCTCAAAATTTTAGAAAACTCAATTTTCGGCAATAAAACTCAATTTACAAAATTTTGCAAAAACTCAATTTGTAATTGTTTTTCATCGTGGTTACCACGATGAAAAAAGTGTCTAGAAAAACCCCTGCAACAGCAACACGTATCTGCGATTTTGTTTTCTCCGTGCTCACGCCCCTGAATACACTTTTCATCTCATTCCTTCCAGAGAAGCCAGGAACATGTCCAGCCCAGACAGATGTGTCGATATGTTCAGAGCCATGTGAGAAGGACAACGAGTGTCCTGGAGGGAGAAAATGCTGTGATGTTTCCTGTGGTCGTAACTGCCAGGAACCCTCAGGTGAGCCACAAAACTTCATCAGCGAGGATTTCAACTTGGATTGTGAAATAGTGTTGATCATCACTTCTAGCTTGACTGGGCATTATCTTAAATATGATGTCTCACATTCAGTGTGAGCCAGCTCTTCTTTGACGAAATGAACTGTTGGTCCAAAATTGAAATGTACCTTGTTTGCAGTAACCTGACAGTCTGAACTAAAATGTTTTTTATACCCCCCGCAACGAAGTTAGCCATTTTCAGGATCTATTCCCACACAATTTTGTCCGAACTACTCCTCCTAAGATTTTGCTTCTATTCTAATGAAACTTTACATATGTGTTGCCTATGATTTGAAGATGTGCATGTTCTATTTACAAGGCGAAATTATAATTTTTGACATATTTATGACGTTTTGAATTTTATAGGACTTTGCCATTTTCAGGATCTATTCCCATGTAGAGACAAGTTTGTAGTGTAATCAACTACTACTACTATTTTTATCAGAAGGTTCTGAAATATTGTAGACATGTTTGAAGATTTGCATCTCCTATTTGTGACATGAAATATTAATTTTTGTCAAAATTACCCAGACTTGGACTTTCTGCATATATTCCAATATATAGAGCATGTTCTTGTGTAATTAACTAGTCGCACAGTTATCACTGGATGTTTCTGAAACTTTGTACACATGTTTAATATGGTTTGAAGATGTGCATCTCTTACTTATGACCTGAAATATTTGGTCAAAATTACCAGGCCTTCAAATGAATTTCTTCAAATATTCATGTAATGAGTGCTGATAACCTGAACAGCAAGCAGTATTTTACATTATAATATTCCATCATTATACCCCTTCAGCTGTATTATCTGAAAACTTGATGGTTGAATGCTGTTTTGTGGTTGATGCCCAAAGGGCTCGAGGTGAACAACATTGTTGGGGTCTGTCTGTCCATCCGACTTTGTTTCTGTGGGTACCTTACCTGATCTCGCTTGGGATTTTATTTCATGCCAATCTGCGTATAGGTGGCACCACCTAGGAGTAAGTTGTATAGGTGGCACCACCTAGGAGTAAGTTGTATAGGTGGCACCACCTAGGAGTAAGTTGTATAGGTGGCACCACCTAGGAGTAAGTTGTATAGGTGGCACCATTAAGTTAGATCATTTCCGGGCAATAACTTTGAAAACCTGAATGGATTCTATCTGAATTTGGTGAGTGGGTACCTTGCCTCAAGATCTCGCTGGGGATTGGGTTTTTTTGGTACCATCTGGGTTCCCAGTTAAATATTTCTTTCCGGACAACATTTACTACTGACAAATGAACGCATTCTTTCAGATTTAGTATGTGGGTACCTTGCCACATGATCTACCTTGGGATTGATTTCCATGCTGGGGACTAAACTTCATGCTTCCAAGCCAAATCACTGTTTTCAATGTTGGGGGAAATCAGCCACTCAGGTTTTCATTATTTTAATATGCCATTAGCTGCATGCTCAATAAGGCCATCCACAATAATATTTGTGTTTCCAGAAACCAACTTTAGAAAAATTGGGTAGGTAGGCAGGTTGACAGTTTTTTGTGTGTCAATTTTTGGTCTTTTTGTATAGGATTTCATGGAGTTCTGCTGAAAAACAGAGAGAAAAAAACAATGCTTTCTCAAACTTTTTTATTGATTGCAAAATATATGGGTAGGTAGGGTTACTGGAAACAAATTTTTTATTGTGGATGGCCTAAATGAAGTAACAATTCTGTTTCTTCATGTTCATGATCAATTTTCAGAGCTAGCCTGTAGCAGCCAACCTTGTGTCCATGGCAGTTGTGTCCCAATCGGCAATACACACCACTCCTGTATATGCGACTTGGGCTTTTCAGGAGGTAACTGTGATATATGTAAGATAAAATTCACTTACAATGTTTTAGTACTTTAATCATTACTACATAATCACTGAAAGTAGTGGAAGGAGGAGTTAACTTTAGATGGAATTCTTCTCTTAGTGTGTTGCATTTGTGAGCTGAAAATATAATTTTCTCATTTACACTTAAACAGTAATATTAGCTTGAGAGAAAAATGGCTGAATTTTCACCAAGAAGGGATGAGTAAAAAAACATTACAAGTTAGAAAATGTGCATTTGTTTGTTTTTGCAAGTTTTGGTGATATTCTTGGACAGAATGCCCTTCATATGTAAAATAATATACCTTTAACCGAATCCAAGATATCTGTGAGATACTAGTGTAAAATCGCTTTGGTTAAAGGTGTCATATCTTTATAGCATAGAACTATGTCAAAACACTTGGAGTGCTCTATAAGCATGTAGTTCGCTGCCATTTGCCACATGATTCCACCATTCCACATGATTTGCGAAATGGAAGCAACATCTGCAGTACTCAGAACCCAGTTTAGGTGTAGTTCTCATGGACTGTCCGTATATTACGTAATGATGATGGGGTTTGTTGGATGTCTGAATGAATTATCTTCAATAATATGCGATGTTGTTGGAGAGCTAAAATCGTTTATTTTCTAAATTTGCCCAAATATACAATAGAACCAATGTGATGAGCCCATGTGGGTAGTACTTGTTACAGGACTTTCTTCAATGCTTAATTTATGGGAGTAGTTTTGAAGTGTTTTACGTAATAAAAGTTTGGTTACTTGAAGATACAAACTATGGCATGTTAAAGATGGATATATTTATGAGGGATGGCAAATCTAGGCAAACTGGGACAAGTACAAAACTCGAAGGGATGGCAGATGCCTGAAATTACTTGGGCATGACTAACCAGCAGAAATCCAGGCTATCGAGACTGTGTCGTTTTGAAGGAACACGTGCAAGGATGTGTGTTTTCAGGACCATAATGTTCACATTTTATGCAGGAAATTATGTGCGTATATTTCTTTCAGACACCCCAAATGTTTGTGAATCCAAGCAAGGGCTGTGCGTGAATGGAGGGACATGTTATAACGTAGGATCAACTAACTACACCTGCAGATGTCCTCCGAACTTCCATGGCCGACACTGCGAATTCAGGAGAGAAAATGTAGGATGCAACAGTAGTCCTTGCAACAATGGAGGATCATGCATCTACACTGCAGGGTCCACTAACTATACTTGTCGATGTCCTTCGAACTATTATGGCCGACACTGTGAATACATGAGAGGGGGGCCAACCTCTCCACCACCTGGTAAATATGAACTAGACCTAATCCAAAGAAGATTTCTATTGTAGTAGCCAGTCTGCAATCTTAGAATGTGATTCACTTGTCTCTCATCATAACACTGAAGCTTGGGACAATATTTACCGCACTATATGCAAGTCACACAATAGTGGGTATTTATAACAATAACATTGTCCGGTACGTGGATGTAATCTCCCACCAAAGTTCACAAGTAGGCTCAGCACATGGATTTGATCACCACCAAAGTTCACAAGTATGTTTAGCATGTGTATTTGATCTCCACCAAATTAAGTTCACAAGCATGATCAGCACGTGGATTTAATCTTCATCAAAGTTCACAAGTATTTTCATCCTGTAGATTTGATCTCCATCAAAGTTCACAAGTATGTTTAGCATGTGGATTTGATCTCCACCAAATTAAGTTTACAAGCATGATCAGCATGTGGATTTAATCTTCATCAAAGTTCACAAGTATGTATAGCATGTGGATTTGATCTCTGCCAGATTTCACAAGTATGTTCGGCATGTGGATTTTGACCTTCACCAAATTAAATTTACGTGCCGTGAATGCTGTGTGAATGGCTGTCGTGTGAATGGATAGAGTGTGAATGCAGATAGTTGCTGCGTGAATGGATATCCCTGCGAATGGTAGATCATATACTGAGTTAACATACTTTATACAGAGATATGAAAGTGTGTGAACCAACATAAGCATTACATACCAATTACTTAATGAGCTTGCTCCCTATATGATATTACTATGCACTCGATAGCCTTATGAAACATCTTTGGGGACATATAGTTATGCCCAGTTATGCCAGTTGCCCACTCATCCTGCCTCAAGCAATGTTAACTCTTTATGATTGTCACGATTGAGTACAAATAATAGACATATAATACTTGACCTTTGTACATAATCTTATTAGAAGAGTAAGAAGCATCGTGTGATAAATTTTTTTTTTTTTTTTTTTTTTTTCATGGGCTAAAGCTATTTCTAATTGAAAACTTCCAATTGTCAAGGTATCCTTTGAGGCCTAAGAATTAATGGGTGGGAGAGGTGGGCCGTCCTGCATGCTGCCATCGCTTCCACCGACACGTGACCAGATATTAATATTCATACTACAGGTTTCACGTTCGTAATAATACATGTGACAGGGCCTACTGAGCTGGACAGGCTCAGATGTGTCTGTGAGTTTACAAATGAGTCCTAACATATTAGGACCCCAATTTATAAACAACACAGAAACACCGGTATAGATTAATAAATATATTTATTTGGCCAACAAATGGGTCAGACTAAGCTGCCAGTTGGTGTCGATTGGCTTTCGCCTGATTGGCATAAGCCATGTTGGCTTACGCCCGAGTGGCTTTCGCCCGAGTGGCTTTCGCCCGAGTGGCTCACCATGTGAATGGATGTGCCCGAGTGGCTTTCGCCCGAGTGGCTTTCGCCCGAGTGGCTCACCATGTGAATGGATGTGCCCGAGTGGCTTTCGCCCGATTGTGAATGGATGTGCCCGAGTGGCTTTCGCCCGATTGGCATACCATGTTGGCTTACGCCCGATTGGCGTAAGCCATGTTGGCTTACGCCCGATTGGCTTACGCCAGTGAAAGGCTCACCATGTGAATGGGTGTGCCCGATTGGCTTTCGCCCGTGAATGCTCACCAAGTGAATGGGTGTGCCCGAATGGCTTTCGCCCGAATGGCATGTGAATGGGTGTGCTCAAATGGCTTTCGCCCATATGGCATGTGAATGGGTGTGCTCGAATGGCTTTCGCCCGAATAGCATGTGAATGAGTGTGCCCGAGTGGCTTTCGCCTGAATGGCATGTGAATGGGTGTGCCCTAATGGCTTTCGCCCGAATGGCTTATACCTGTGAATTGCTCACCGTGAATGACTGGCCAAGTGAAATGAATTGCTCATTGCGAATGGCTGACCATGTGAATGGCTGCCGTGAATGCTGTGTGAATGGCTGTCGTGTGAATGGATAGAGTGTAAATGCAGATAGTTGCTGCGTGAATGGATATCCCTGCGAATGGTAGATCATATACTGAGTTAACATACTTTATACAGAGATATGAAAGTGTGTGAACCAACATAAGCATTACATACCAATTACTTAATGAGCTTGCTCCCTATATGATATTACTATGCACTCGATAGCCTTATGAAACATCTTTGGGGACATATAGTTATGCCCAAAAAATGAGACTAGATATGACAATATCTAGTTGAGGTGCCCCAAAGAGGAAATAAAAATAGGGGTATTTCAGTTGACAAGGTATTCCACAACAAAGTTACTGGAACTGCCACATGGGTGACCTTGTAGCTGAAATGTTTGAGTTATTGTGCAAGAATATAGTTCACAGTCGCAAGTATTAGTGTGAGCACAAATAGCACTTGTTGTGGAGACAGACGGTATCAATATGATTTAGTATGCATTACCCCTTGTGCTACACAGTCAGTGGTGTTAACTCTGGGAAATAGTCAAAGATAAAATCACATTTATACCGTTAACACATACTACGCTTATTAGATGTAGGCTAAAAAACAGACACTATTGCAAAAAAAAATGAGCAAAGAAAAACATACTGCCTGGTGACATGGTTATACAGCTCAAAGCTAATATCGTTGATCAAGGGAGCATTAAAGGTTACCAAATGGATATGGCGCATAATTATATAAGGATCAATAAAATGTCTAAACGGCAAGTCTGGGTTCATAACTAATCACCGTCGAAATATAGGGGTGAAGCACACAAAACACTCGTCTACGATATGTACAGGATTGCGATACTACTCTATCTGCTACACTGCCGTGTACTCGTAGGAATGTTCATTGATCGAAACTCGCAGGCAACGTTAACAAAGAACACCTTTACACTTCTAGGGATGAAGCACCACTCCTTTCACTCTCCGATAAAATTCAGGACTCTACGAAATAATCCGTATGCTACACATGAATGTGACGATGGAACTAATCATTGATTAGAATTATATCTAACAAAATATTGCACAGGCATGACAGGTCATAATGAGCGTCATCACCTGAGTATCCATAAGAGAATGATCCTTCGATGCAGGGCTCCGGTTATGAAATAAATGGGACGGAGTACAATTGCTATCTGTTTGTGACATAGTTGTGAGTAAATACATTAATGTGCATATACATCGCTAAAATTAACCAGAGTAAAGCACGGTTCAATGGTATCCTTGTAAAGGAGTTAATGCAAGGCTATGGACAATTACTCCTGCGATCCAAATCAAACAATACTGCTTATGGTCGGACATGACATCAGATACAATGGCCGCATAGGCCTGTGTACATGAAAATTAGAAGCATACAATCGGTTAATCTGTGTTTTTAAAACAAATAGCTGGGATACAACTAGTGGCTGCTTCCAAATGAAATGCATTACCCCTTGTGCTACACAGTGGTGTTAACTCTATGGGAAATAGTCAAAGATAAAATCACATTTATACATTTAACACATACTACGCTCATTAGATGTAGGTTAAAAAACAGACAATAGTGCAAGAAATGAGCAAAGAAAAACTATACTGCCTGGTGACATGGTTATAAAGCTCAAACTAATATCGTTGATCAAGGGAGCATTAAAGGTGACCAAATGGATATGGCGCACAACTATATAAGGATCAATAAACTGTCTAAACGGCAAGTCTTGGTTCATAACTAATCACCGTCGAAATATAGGGGTGAAGCACAAAAAATGCCCCGACATGTAGCATGTGGACTTAATCTCCATCAAAGTTCACAAGTATTTTAAGTATCTGGATTTGATCTTCACCATAGTTCACAAGTAGGTTCCTTATATGGATCTGATGAAGAATTTGAATGATATTAGGGCACAAAGAGTTAAATGATCATGTGAAACGAATACCAAGAAGTGTACCTATATTTCTTCCTTTTGACCCCCTCATTTAAACAATTTCAATTCTGTTTGTGTTTTTCACCTGATTTGCATCTGTACTGGTTTCATGCATGACAACCCCTCCTCTCCCCCCCCCCCCCACAATTCCCACTTAAGAAACAACGGTACTGGCAGTGCATCCTACATGTTGGTTTCACATGAGCTGATGTTTGTCTATTTGTCTCCCGATGCCTGAAGGGCTAAAGGGGACTAAAGGCATTGGGGTACCTTATTCCGTTCATCCTTGCGTCCGTCTGTTCATCCATCCGTCCGGCTTCTTTCTGGACAATAACTTATGGAAAACTGAATAGATTGTTTTCAAATTTGGTATGTAAATACCTCACCTCAAGATCTCGCTTGAGATTGTTCTTCACGCCGATCCACCTATAGGTGGTGCCACCTGGGGGTCAAGTTAAAATGGATTTTTTCCAAATTTGGTGTGTGGGTACCTCGCCCTAAGATCTTGTTTGGTATTGTTTTTCATACTGATCTGCCTATAGGTGGCGCCACCTGTGGGCAAAATTAAAATTTTGTTTCCGTACAATAACTTTTGAATACCTGATGGGATTAGGACAAATTCGGTAATTGTGTGTACCTGCAGGTCTCCCTTGCTATTGCTCTCCATGTTGGGTACTAAACATTATGGTTCCAAGCCAATGATTGCTTCAACGTGGGGGACTTCAACCCCTCGGGTTTCCATTTCAGGTATAACATGTGCCCAGTATCCCTGCAAGTATGGCAGCACCTGTTTGCATGACAGTCACCGTGGTTACCAATGTACTTGTAAGCCCGGATTCATGGGTAGGAACTGTGATCAGATAGGTATGTCTTCCTTGGATTGCTATCTCTCAAATTTTAAGTGATCAATTTCATTTCCGCCTTCTAATTTGACAATTAACCCCAACATTGACGGACAGTGGGTGAAAGGCTCGTTGAACCATCTTGAAGGTGATAGAATATCGGGTGAATTTCATTACGATGTGACTGAAATATTGTTGAAAGCGACATTAAATTATATCCACTCACTCACTCACATTCCCGTAACAATTGTGATATATATTTTCACAACATTTTGTTCTACTTTTTTTGTGGAAAATTTCTTACTTTTTTGGGAGGTCTGCTAGTCATATTTGGTATGAACATGTTAACCCTGGCGTATTATGATTATATTCATGAGGGACAGACCTATCTATATGTACTGATTTTTTTTCCAGCTGTAACCCCAGGTGTTTGTCCCAGATTTGATATTGTACAAGTCATCAGGAATGCCTTAGCTGATAGCTCACCCTATAGGATGGACTGCCTGCTGGATTCCAACTGTACCAAAGGGATGAAGTGTTGTGGAGGGGAGTTTGGCACTTCATGTATGCAACCACTGGCTACAGGTAAACTACTGAAAGTAGAAAATGACATTTTCTGATGACAGTGGACAGCTGGCATAGTGGTCTCGGGGCCTGACCCAGGCCGTTTTTGAGCTGTTATGAATTTTTTTATGGCCCAAATGAAAAAAATATAAAATTGTTATTATTTTGTTATAGCAAATTCCCTCTCTGAACAGGCTGGAACCAACACTAATGCAAGTACTGTTGCCAAATATTAAATTATCATGCTGTATTTAAACCATTTAATATTTCCACAGGTTCCATGCGCCATGGACAGTCCCACATCACGGCCTATTTCACTATAACTTACCAAACTCTGTGCCATGTATGGGTACCCAAACTAAAAATCTAGATCAGGCTCTGGGTCTGATGACATTGGTCTGCTGACATAGTGTCTGATGGCATAGTTTTCTGATGATATAATGGCTGATGACTGGTCTGATGCAGTGACTGATGACATAATGGTCGTTATTAACTTGAATACGTAGAATTTTGTTTCATCATTGCTATACAGCTGATTTATTGCTGAACGCGACATTAAACCTTTAATTCTCTCTCTCTTTGTGACATAATGGTCTGATTACATAGTGACTGGATGACATAGAACTCTTATTACATAGTGGCCTGATGCTATAGTGGTTTGATAACACATTGGCCTGATGATACAGTGGTCTGACGACAGTATCTGATGACATAGCAACCTGGTGACATAGTGGCGGATGACAGCGTTCTGATGACATAGTGGTCTGATAACATAGTGTCTGATGACAGCGTTCTGATGACATAGTGGTCTGATAACATAGTGGCTGATGACAGCGTTCTGATGACATAGTGGTCTGATAACATAGTGTCTGATGACAGCGTTCTGATGACATAGTGGTCTGATAACATAGTGGCTGATGACAGCGTTCTGATGACATAGTGGTCTGATAACATAGTGTCTGATGACAGCGTTCTGATGACATAGTGGTCTGATAACATAGTGGCTGATGACAGCGTTCTGATGACATAGTGGTCTGATAACATAGTGTCTGATGACAGCGTTCTGATGACATAGTGGTCTGATAACATAGTGGCTGATGACAGCGTTCTGATGACATAGTGGTCTGATAACATAGTGTCTGATGGGACTAGAGCAGGACAGGCTTTCAAGCTGACATGTCCCCATCACCTCTCACAGTAATGAGAGGTTCTGTGACTGGCTTAATAAATATCCTGTAGGACTCATTGATGTGGATGTGGCCACATTTATTTAATTTTTATTAATATTTATATAGACCAAGCCTCAGGGTCTACTCTTTGACCACCAGCCGAATATCAGACATCACTGAGAATACTCACAGTGGATAATGGACATGACTCTGCATATTCACTGTACATATGGGACATACCTGAGCATACTCAGTGCACATATGAGACTTGAATGAGCATTCTCATTATACATAATGGGACATGACTGAGCATTTACATTGTACATATGGACATTCCTGAGTATAATCATTGTACAAGTGGGACATACCGGAGTATACTCATTGCACATATGGAATATGACTGGGCATATTCAGTGTACATATGGGCATATCTGAGCATACTCAGTGCACATATGGGACATGACTGAGCATACTCATTGCGCATATGGAACATAATGAGCATACTCATTGCACATATGGGACATGACAGTATACTTATTGCACATATAGGACATGACTGAGCATACTCACTGCATATGTGGGACATGAAAGTATACTCGTTGCACAAATGGGGACATGACTGAGCATACCCATTGTATATATGGGACATGACTGAGCATACCCATTGTACATATGGGACATGACTGAGCATACACATTGTACATATGTGACATGATTGAGCATACTCATTGCACAAATGGGACATGATTGAGCATACACATTGTACATATGTGACATGATTGAGCATACTCATTGCACACATGGGACATGACTGAGCATACACATTGTACATATGGGGCATGATTGAGCATACACATTGTACATATGTGACATGATTGAGCATACTCATTGCACACGTGGGACATGACTGAGCATACTCATTGTACATATGGGACATGATTGAGCATACACATTGTACATATGTGACATGATTGAGCATACTCATTGTACATACAGGACATGATTGAGCATTCACACTGTACATATGTGACATGATTGAGCATACTCATTGCACACATGGGACATGACTGAGCATACACATTGTACATATGTGACATGATTGAGCATACTCATTGTACATACGGGACATGATTGAGCATACACATTGTACATATGTGACATGATTGAGCATACTCATTGCACACATGGGACTGACTGAGCATACACATTGTACATATGGGACATGATTGAGCATACACATTGTACATATGTGACATGATTGAGCATACTCATTGCACACATGGGATATGACTGAGCATACTCATTGTACATATGGGACATGACTGAGCATACTAATTGTACATATGGGACATGTCTGAGCATTCACACTGTACATACAGGACATGATTGAGCATACACATTGTACATATGTGACATGATTGAGCATACTCATTGCACACATGGGATATGACTGAGCATACTCATTGTACATATGGGACATGATTGAGCATACTAATTGCACACATGGGACATGGCTGAGCATACTAATTGCACACATGGGACATGACTGAGCATACTCATTGTACATATCTTCACTTCGGGCATCATAAAAATGAAACAATTTTAGTAAGAGTCTTGGTCAAGCTAAAAAACATCCATTTATTTCAGACAAGAGCCTTTGTGAACAACAGAGAATGACACTGGAGATGTTTCATGAAATGTATCGAAACCTGAGCAAAGTAAATGATATTACTTTCGGCCAAATCATGGATTTTGCTCGAGATCAGCGGATACTGAACTTCATCCAGTCGATGTTCCAGTTCAACCTGACCAGTATGACTGCTGCATTATCTGCCCTGAAGGACAAGAGTCTGGGAGAATTAGTGAACATGTCCATGGAGGTGTTAGCCCTACCCTTCCCCAACTGTACGGGAGATCCAGTCATGTTTGCCCCTGTACAGTGTCTACAGTACCTGAACGGAACCAAACAGATGTGTTACTGTGTGAACACCACCAGTGGAGTCCTTATGGGACAGGCCCGAATGTGGCCTCAACAACTTGACTGTCATGGTCCAGGTATTGCATCTTTACATATACTTCTTACAGCCAGAGTTTGCTGATGTTTGATAGTGCACATTGTCATGTGAAAGAAAAGATCCTATATCAATTGCAGGAAAAACTTCTTGACGTTATTAGGAATAGCAAGATGCATTTTATCTGAACAAAATAAGCAGATATATTATATTCCAAGGTGAGGCTTCCTGTGTCAATAAAACTAGACAAAGACAGAATGCATTTGCATGCCACATGTTTTGTGCCAAGGCGGTTAGAGGGTGGTTACGTACACCGACAGTGTAGTCGGTTACTAACACTGGGAGAATTTGACAAGGTTTTGTGCATGTAGCACAAAAATTTAATATGGTAACCCATTTAGGGCCCCCGAAATTGGAATTGAAGAATGGCATAATGATATAATATTCATCATTAGGCTGGATAAATGAATTTCTACCTAAACGGGCACCGCTGTGTCATTTTTTTCAGCATCGCATCAACCCTCTTTATTGCCAACAGCAAAAATATTTATGTATTTTTTTTTTTTCCTTAACATTTGATTTTAGATTTCAATTTTACACATTTCTTTGTAAACGTTTTTCCAAAATAATGAGTCAGTGTCTTGTTTTATTTGAAGGAAATATATTTTTTGAAGGCTAAGTCTTCAAATAATTCAAATATCATTGTTGGTTTCATGCAAATTGTACTATATTACTGCGTCTGTTTGGCAGAAAAGATATATTTGGTTTGTGCAAAAGAGAAAAAGAGCTTCCCTATCTCGTCATTTTTTTCAAAAAAGTGCCCATGACGCTAGAGCAGAGATTAATTTTATTCAGCCTACAGCTCATCCCTGTGCTTTATCATGTGTAGTTGTAAGAGAGAATTTGATTAACCTGGTTTTGAGGCCACATAACTTCATAGTTATCGTAAACCCTCAAATAAAGTTTCCATCAAATGAAAGACCATTGGAAAAAGTGTAGGAAAATATTTTTTTTTGTCAGTTTTTACGATTTTATTAAGCAGAGTAAACGACAAATAAAGCATGGGATTCTATGGTGGTCTTTTGTGATCATATCTCGGTTCAGTGACGTCACACTGCCTTAATACATATATTTTTAACTTTGTATGCACTTTCCAATGCTTGACTCAACTTAAGGTGTGTATACTTTGAGTTTCAACACAGAGTCACTGTTCTAATGTGCATGTTTCACCAAAATCAAGTAAATTAAATGCAAGATTCAAATTGACTTGGCACTTGCGAGTTACCATATAAAAAGTAAATTATTTTTTACCCGATTAGAAAAAATCACATTAATGAAGTAAAAATATATCTGGATACAGTTGAAATTTGTCTTTCATTTGACCTTCACTTCATCTGAGGGTTTACTATCACTTTAATTAATTGTTTCTCAGGGGCGGACAGGCAGGCGGTTATTTTATTATTTAAATATTTTGCCTGATGCTGGCGGATATTTAATTTTTTTTTTTTTTTTAATATTTGCTTTGAAACCAAGGTAGCATTCTTAAACTTACTTTCTAATTGACTGTGTTCAAGTAGACAAAATGCCTAACTGATCAGGAGATCCACACTTTCACCAACAGAAGCCCCAGTTGATTTTTCCCAAATAAAGTGGCACCCATGGGGTTCCCCATTGTGAAAAGGAATAGGAACCAAGTGTTGTGATATGACTGAAATAGTGTTGAGAGCGACGTTAAATCACATTCACTCACTCAGTCCTTCCCAAAGAAAGCAAAGTTCTTTTGCAATGTTCTCGATCAGTTCACTGAACACATTCAGCAGAATACTACTCTCATCCACCTCTAGAATGATCCACTGTAGAATGATACGGACGGAGAGGCTCGTTTTCTCAAACATGTTTGTGGATACCAACGTAATTCATGATAATTGTCAGGGAAAATGATAGAAAATCTCAAAAATGGTGGCATCAAATTCATGAACGAATATGAAAACCATAACCGCACATGGAGGCGGACTTAAATAAAAATACTGAATTAGCAAAATACGTTCCTCAATCAAATAGAAGATATAATCGCACATATATCTTAGACAAATTTCTGACCGTTACAAATTGACAATGCACAATTTGTTTAAGGTTCATACTATTAATGTAGTGACCCGTTTCCAGTCTGTTCAAGATTTTACATTTCCTACTAAAGGGAGGTAAAACCATGTGCAAACTGAGCAAAAGTGGAACATGTTTACGCTTACACAGAAGTCTTTCACTGTCCCTCAAACCGCAAAACAAGTGATTTAGCGTCTTTTCATGACCAATAGGTAGCAAACATCTTGAGAAATCTATACTGGAATCATTTGTTGGTTTACTGGGAGCAGTTTTGGTTTAAAAGAAAGATTAGTACATTAAATAATTTTAAAAAAATGAGCAGGATATAAATCACGGATGCGGCGACATTTTATTTTTTTTGAAAATATGAATAAAAAGGGTCCATTAGTAAGGAAAACATCCATGCGACAGAACTTTAGAAACAAGACCTTAACTTTGTACACCCTAGTAATAATTGATGCACTTTTTCTTTGACAGATATGGGTTCAGCATGTGAGAGAAATCGCAGTCTGTGTATGAATGGGGGTTCGTGCCATGGGTTCAGTCCTTCTGACTACATGTGTCTCTGTCGGCCTGGTTTCTATGGCAACAACTGTGAATTCACATCGACAGTCAACCCATGCTGGGTAAAGTATATGTTATTTTTTAACAGTGTTACATCTAAGAACTTCTCCCATTACTATACCAGTTAGTGAAACGATATGTGTATCATCTCAGATACTATAAGTGCGGAAACTGTCATACGTTATTTTCATGGTACAGGGTGTACTGCGAAAGATAGTTCCCGTGAATATACATGTATGTTCCTAATTTTGAAAACAGAATGTCTTGTTTGCGAAAGGTATATGAAAACATCCTCCAAGTAACTGTTCCGGTCTACACTCCCTAACAGACTTCAGGTGTACACCATCAGATGTACACTTCATGTACATGCAAAAATATACATGCATGTAATTTACCTACACAAGTACCTCGAGTACATCTCATCATCAATGTATACATGTAATATACCTACACCTCAAGTACAGCTCATGAACTTTGTCAAATTCTGCATGTACCTCAAGTACACCTCGTACATGTATACATGTAATATACTTACACCTCAAGTACAGCTCATGAACTTTGCCAAACCATGCATGTACCTCAAGTACATCTCTTACATGTTTTCATGTAATATACCTACACCCCGAAAACAGCTCATGAACGTTGCAAAATTCTGCATGTACCTTAAGTACACCTCTTACATGTATACATGTAATATACCTACATCTCAAGTACATCTCATAACCTTTGCCAAGATGTGCATGTGCATAAGTATACATGTAATTTACCTGCAGTGCAGGGATGTATACTTCCTGCACTCCACTGAGAGAAGCATGGCTTGAATTCACCTACACAGTTATCTGCCTAAACCTAGGAGACACCCGGTGGACTTGGTGGAAAAGTACATCTTCAATTTGAGCACAAGATACATAGACTTGTACCCATCCTATTATTATAAGTAAATGCTGGGACAATTTTTCTTCATACTCCTTTCTTTACTGAAATATTGCTGAACTTGACATTAAATTTAATTCTCTCTCTCTCTCTACTCATCTTCATGCTTATGCTGACTATCTAGAATGTTACTTCAAATTATTTGTGCTCTTAATAACGTAGTTGAGTTTTGGTAACTGGAAAAAGATAAGGAAAGTATTACCTACACCCCAATTATTTGCTGGGTCACTGTTATGTAATTTACAAAGACTCCATTGGTAATATGATGCAACCTTGGATACCTACAAGTGAGTATGCATGTAGTATGCATGGAATGTCAACATTTCAGATATGTTACCTAAATGGATATGTTAATTGTCAGTTTTCAAACACAATGGTACCTTGTATGCTTTTGCATTGGGATGATCTGTGTGGCAATGTTAAAGGTGAAATGCAAAGGTTTTAGATTTTCTGTTTATAGTTTATGTAGGTTGAATAATGATAGAAATGTCGGTCTGCCTTCTTAGCTTGGTTTAATTTGAAGTAGGTTGTCTCCTAGAAGCTTTTGATTGCAAAACAGCATCGCTTATCTTTCTTGATTGTGAAGTCACGTCAGACTAGCCTCCCAAAGACTGATTGTTACAAGTATTGATGTCCGGCCAGGTGGTCTGATGTGACATCACAAACGAGCATCCAACAAGGGCAGATAAGCGATGCTGATTTCATTTCTGAAGTCGGCCAGGCTTGAAATGCCAACTTCGACTTTTCTAAAGCTACTAGGAGACAAAATACATCAAATGAAATCAAAAGAGGTAAATAGGTTGTGATAGTTACAACACCAACTAACCCATGAAGAGCATAAGACGGAAAATATGAAAACCTTTACATTTCACCTTGAATACTTCTGTGCTGTATTAAGGTCATAATCATAGGATGAAGCCTGGCCTGGGAGATATGTATTCCCATGATAATGATACAGAGGTGCTTGAGATGCTTTGTTTGTGATCTGCTACGTTATACATTGGCATTTTGCTATCAAACTGGTAATTGAATATGGAAGATTAATTTATTTTTATAGACTGCTCTCTGTAGAGATGGAACAGAATGTCGAGTAGAGACAAAGTGTATGCACTCCAATGGTCAAACTCAGTGTGAGGATCAGCCAGTCTGTGTTGGTAAGTAATAGCATAAAATGAATTTATTCTTCTGTGCGATGGGATACTTGTACATACCCAATTATCCAATCGGATTCTATGATTCACTTCCTCACGGATCATGGCGATCCTATATTTATTCAAAACTCCTATATTTTGGTCATATGTATCGATTTCATCATGAAAACGTCAGTTTCTTTTCAAGAAATTTCAGGGATTATCTCCAGCACCCCCGGCGCCTCTGACCCCTCGGCACCCCCGGCCTTCTCCAGGGAGACTGACACCTCCTTTGATTGTCCATTTGTCTATAAAGGCTCTACATATCGTTAAGCATGTTAAGAGGAGATGCAGGTTGACGTATTGAGGCTGGGGAACCAACATTATCCCCACCCTAATATTGTGAAATATGGATCCAGGCGCGCATCATGTAAATTTGATGAAAAAAAAATTGTAAGCAGAAATTTGTCTGCCTGTGTGCCAGTATGCATGCTGTAGTTGGGGGTAATATAAAACTTGGAAAATAAGATTTTGTATTTTTCATGTAATGTAATGCGCTCAAATTTTACACAATTAACTTTATTGATCCACAAAATCATTAGAAATAGCTTGTTATGCCCCCCCTCTAACTAGAGGGGGAGCATATAGCGATCGCTTTGTCCGTCCGTCCGTCTGTCCGTCCGAATTTCTTGTCCGGGCAATATCTCGGTTAATATTTGATGGACAGGATTGAAACTTGCATGGAATGTGGCCAGTGGCTTGTAGTTGTGCAGCGTAGAGTTTTTTCCGAGTTCCGGTATAATTTTGAAGAGTTATGGCCCTTTTTCTGAAATCTCTGTGAATGGGACTTGTCTGGGCTGGATCTTGGTTAATATTGTATGGACAATTATGAAATTTGCAGGATATGTGGTCAGTGCCCTGTAGTTGTGCAGCGTGAAGTTTCTCCGCGTTTCGCATTTATTTTCCAGAGTTATGGCCCTTTTTTCTTCGAATCTTTGTGAATTGCAACTTGTCCAGGCTGGATCTCGGTTAATATTGTATGGACAATTATGAAATTTGCAGGATATGTGGTCAGTGCCCTGTAGTTGTGCAGCGTGAAGTTTCTCCACATTTCGCGTATGTTTTCAAGAGTTATGGCTCTTTTTTCTTCAAATCTTTGTGAATTGGAATTTGTAGGGCTGGATCTCGGTTAATATTGTATGGACAAGTATGAAATTTGCATGATATGTGGTCAGTGATCCATAGGTGTGCAGCGTGAAGTTTTTCTGCTTTCGGTTATATTTTCAAGAGTTATGGCCCTTTGTTTAAACCCAAGTGAATGGGATATATTTTTTTGTCCAGGCTGGATCTCAGTCCATAACCGATTTAAACCAGGAAAATAGCTATATTATATGCTGTTCTACATTCCAAAGCAGACAACATAGGTCCTGAAGTAGGAAATTGCCCCCAAAACAGTCAATTGGGTGCAAAATTCAAAGTTCACTGATCGGTTCATAATTTCATCACAATATACTCCCAAGGATTGTAGGTGTCATAACCAGGTCACATTTTCGGATTTGGCAGAAGCCCTGGCGACCATCTTGCATCGAAGCATCGTATTATCACTTGTTGGTCGATACTTGGAATATGTATTATATGAGGCATGGCAAAACAAGTGACTCAAACAGAATTTTTATAATTATCCAAATTAGGCCTCCACCAACCAATGAAGAACAGAACAATGGCAGGGCAGTGTCGGATTAAAGTGGAAGGGGGGGGCATACAATTGAGCAATCTCTGATTGCTTCCATCCTGTGTTCTTACTTTATTACTCATGTTATTGAACCATCACTGTCATCAATTGCCCCAAACCACCGAAAATGGCAAGTTTTGGGCATTGACATTACCCACTTGCCATTAGCATTGTTGTTGTTGGCTTAAAATTGGAGCATCTTAACTTATGAGAGGACTGCTGGGATTGCTTTTCAGTTACCTGTGTAATCCAAGATAACCACCTTCAGCCATTTCTCCATTTTCTAAATCCTACTCTTAATCATTGATATTGGATAACAGTGACCAAAAAATCAACTATAGAGGCTTGCATCCCCCGCAGCAGCTGCACCAGTTATGATGGATTAACTGGTGGATATAATCCACCGTAACTTCTGCTACGGTGGGGGACATGGAACTCTATGGACGATTTTCATGTTTTAATTGGCCTTCCACCAGATATAAGTAATTTTCAATCTTGGGAAATGAAGCTTCTCATAATGAAATCAGGGGGTGATCAAATTTATTGTTACAGGAAGTTGACAAATTGGTCCAGATATCATAGAGATAGTTGATTATTTCTTTCTTTCTTTCCTTGAGTTTTTGTGTTTAATCATATTCACAAGAAAGATTGACTGAATGTTATGAAGACATTTATGGGTGAATTAGATTGTTTATTCTATTCATTATAACCCAAGTATATTAACCATTTTTTTCAGGTATCGATAACTGCAGGAACAACCCGTGTAAGTTTGGGAGCTCCTGTTATGAGGATCATTTCCATGGTTACCAATGTGTATGCCGTCATGGATTTACTGGCCGTAACTGTGACCGAATTAGTGAGTTTGGAAATATTAAAATCTTTGTGTTTTATCTCAAATGGTTCACTGTTAAGTTTCATGTCATTCTGCATCACAGTAATCCCCTAAGGATTCAATCACAGGAAGTGACATTTCCTACCCAAAAATCAGGGGTGATCATGTTATTGGAACAAGAAGTTGACAAAATGGTACAAAACTATGCAAATAATCCATTATTTCTCTGACAGTTATTTTTATGAGAATAAACAAAGTTCTCAAAACAACTGATTGAATTTCGTCCACAAAATTGGGAGTGATTACATTTTAATAGGTTGATTGGATTATTAGATGAATTACTGTATATGTAACTTCCTACATGTATCAGTGAATTTTAGTGGATAATGAAAGATACAGTTCATTGTTTTTACCAATTGGGTTATTTTGGCTAAAGGGTATAAATTGTCGTTATCATCGCCTGTCTGTCTGTCTGTCTATCCATCTTTCTTATGGACATGATATCTCAAGAAAGATTATAGCCAGACATTTTAAATTGATACCATGTAAATAGCTGGTGATAGGTAAGAAGCCTATCGAAAAGACAGACCTTGACCTATTTTGTCGAAGTCAAATTCCAGTATTTGCAATAAGTTTTGAAGGTTTAAAGCTGGGGTCTCTAAATTCATATTACACATGCAACTGGTGATTGACTATAAGCACACCCAACTTGACAGACCTTTTTTCAAGGTCATATACTGTTTATTACGATATAACATGAAGAAATATATCTAGGCTTTCCAATTTTTTACTTTGTAATTGTATACATCTGGCAATGGTCCAGAAGTGCATTGAAGATGATATAACCTTGACATATTTTATCCAGGTCAGATTCTGTTTAGTATGATATTAGTATGAAGGATTATATCTAAATTGTGCAAATTTATACTACATATGCAAATTTATACCGCATATGCAAATAATGATGGGCCTGAAGTCTATTGAATTTGACTAACCTTGACCTATTTTCTATAGGTCAAATTCTATATATTAAGTCTAAGCTCTCTGAATTCATGTTCCACGTACAATTAACTGAGAATAGACCAGAAACCTGTTGAAGATGACTAACCTTGATTTATTTTTCCAAGATCAAATTACTTGATTGCAGTTTGAAGATCTGTATAAAAGAGTATATTTAGAGCTGGGAATTTAGTCAGGCTCTACCAGAACCTCAGCGCAATTTTTTGCCCATCAATTAAGGTCTTACCAAAAGCCGAGATGGTCCAACTTCCTGTGTATGTATTGTATTAGAAAACTACAGTCAACATTACTTGATAACATTTTCATTAACCTAGTTGTCAAAGTTCTAACACTTCATCTTATGCAATGCATGTTTGCCGAGTGCAGATAATAACTGATAGCCGAGAGGTATTGGGGCCCATTGGGCTATTTTATTTCTCTGTTTAACATTAGTGTATCTGGTATTTTAGTGACGACACCTGGAGTGTGTCCGAGAGTAGACACAGTGGGAACGTTACGAGGTCTCCTAGCTAACCCTCTCAACTTTAACCTGGGATGTATACTGGACTCTAATTGTACACAAGGACAGAAATGTTGTTCCACAGAGATGGGAACAATGTGTGTCCAACCACTGGCCGCAGGTTCGTTATCTTTCTGTCAGATTATATTCTTGACAATCAGGTATTAATGTGCTTCAAATTATGTGTTGGATATTTGAAAGTTTTTGAAAAAGTCTGCCAGGGAAGATATGAGAGGGAAGTTTAATGCAAGAGTTAGGCATGGGGTACCCATCAGATTTGAATGTATGTTGACATGCTCAAATGGTATGAAATAATCAGTTTGAATTTGAAAGTATTCGATAACTTGGCTTGAAATTTTACCTTGTACTGTTAACTCATTCAGTACCGAGCTTCATTTCTGGCCTCAGTACCAGTAGCTCCACAGCTGAGTCTCAATGCGTGCAGTGCACTAACATCCATCACAGAAACTGTCGACCAAAAGTTCATTTCAAAAATATTTTGTTTATGAAAGTGAATAAAATTTGAAACTTTATATCTCCATGAAATACACAAACATCAGAAATTGTGTTTGTGTTTATATTTTTATAATTATACATGAAATTATGCATGCAAATTTCATGAAAACATGTTTTTATCTGTTTGAAAAAATGCTTCAACAAAAAAAACATCGAAATTGTCATGGTCTGGTTTCAGATGTACGTAATCTCTGGCTGGTAAAATTTATAGCTGATTGTAGTATACATTCCCTGGATAAAGATGATAATTTCCATAATTTATTTCATCCACATATTACTTATAAATTAAAGTTTTGATCTGGTAGAAATTTTCGTTGATAGTGATGATATTACGTGCAAAATAATGTAGAAGTTGTTTTTTTTTCTCGTCTGATTCAATCGCGTCCATGCTCCGTTTCCCTGAACCGATTTCAATGAATGACGTACCATTGTAAAGCCCATTCATTCAGCTTTCTTCTCGTAGTACACTCACTATCGGTACCAGACCACTATTAAAAATAGTGCCGATCCGTTAACCCCTTTAGGGAGATGCAATTATGTTAGCAGCTTTTAACATTGTCGTCAATGTAAATTTTAATAGTGGTCTGGACCCTATCGGATGGCCAGTGAAACGAAAGATTTGATTGGATTGAAAAAGGATGTTTAGAAACGATCTTTCTGATAAGCCCGCTGCTTTGGGCAAGTGGATTGGATAAGAGCGTTCATGTGACGTACGGCCCCGTAGGTGAGCCAATCGGGTTGCGTCTTTCACCGCGGGTTTCGTTGGGAGAAATCGAAACAGAAAAGATGGAGCGAAATTATGACAAGTTGGTGTCGGACAATAGCAGAATATTTGGGAAATAAATTTACCAAACTTATACGATCGTAGGAATTCTCAACAATGGATATATACCTGTACCTTGACAGAAAATTTGACAGAAAATATCTCGTGAATTCGTCAGATTTCTCAAGGAATCGGATGCCACTTCAAGGTATTTGAACATTTGCAAATGTCGGCCAAAACTGCGCGATTTTCTCACAGATCTCTTCTCGGAATATAGTTTTATTTCGTTATATTTTTCATTCAATACGAAAATGCTTTATATATAATCGGATAGATAGCGATCTTATGTTTCGATATATGTATGGTTTACGTGATATTTCTTCCTGAATAGACCAGGAAAACAAGAATTCCAACAGCCGTGTATACGGCCGACTTCATTTTGGAAATTTTCGTGATTTTATTTTTTATCTGCGTTTTCAAACAACGATCTTGAAATAATTTTTCTGTTAGTCAAATCCAAATTTCGGAAATTGTTACGAGAGAAAATAAGCTTCGTAAACATATAGGCCTTTAATTACATTTGACAATGCTTAGATATGAAAATTCTATTTTCCCACGACAGTTATGTTTTGCGCCATATGGCGTCGATGGGGTTGAGGAGGCCCAGATCTGTGACGCCAAATGGCGCTTACGGTACCGAATGAGTTAATTGGAGATCTTGAAATTCAATTTGTGTTGATTCAAATCAAATAGCTTTGCAATGTGCCATAATAAGATTTTCAATTGCAGTAGGCCGTAATTAGATTTCATGGTTGAAGGTTTTTCATGAAAGAATGTGAATACTGCTTTGGCATAGTGCCAAACGTGCAAAAATGGAATGAATATGGGAGGCTGGAATACTTCCAGATGCAGAATATATGAGGTATAATTCGTATTTTCAAAGTGTATTAATTATTATCTGCTATATTTATATTCAGACAAGAGCCTGTGTGAACAACAAAGAATGACATTGGAGATGTTTAAAGAGACATACCAGAACCTGAGTAGAGTAACCGACATCACATACGGCCATATTATCACATTTGCCCGAGATCAGCGGATATTGAGCTTCATCCAGTCAATGTTCCAGTTGAACCTGACCAGTATCACTGCTGCATTATCCACCCTGGAGGACAGGAGTCTGGGAGAACTAGTGAACATGTCCAGGGAGGTGTTAGCTCTACCCTTCCCTATCTGTACAGGTGGACCAGTTGATATGTTTGCCCCTGTACAGTGTCTACAATATCTGAACGGAACCAAACAACTGTGTTACTGTGTGAACACGACCAGTGGTGAGATGATGGGACAGATGACCTACCCGCCATGGGAACCTGTCTGTAGACCTGATGGTGAGTGTGTCTGTTTATTTATGCTACAATCCAAAGAACACCACCAGCCCTTACCATAATATGCCAAAATTGCCGTAGCATTACCAGATCAAAACCATATTAAAACCATATCATTGCCAGAGTAAAAAGCGATATGGTATCAATATGGAAAATGCTCTGGCAATACTCTGGTTAGGTGATCTGGTATTAATCTGGTTTTGATGGGGTAATGATCTGTTTTTGGAACATGGGGTATCGATATGGCAATACATCTGGTAATAATGATCTGGTTTGAAGAATGGGACAATGATCTGGTATCAATATGGAAATGGTCTAGTAATGATATGGTATGAGTGATATGGTATCAATATGGAAAATGCTCTGTCAATACTCTGGTTAGGTGATCTGGTATTAATCTGGTTTTGATGGGGTAATTATCTGTTTTTGGAACATGGGTATATTGACCATTTTATTATCGTCATCGTGCATGTCCGTCCGTCCGATTTCTCTTTACCACCATATCTCAAGAATGACTATGCCTAGGAATAACAGACTTACTTCACACATGCATATGGTTACTAGAGCAGAAGCCTATTGAAAATCAGCCAGACTGACCGATATTTTCACAGGTAACCAAATCAAAACTGTGTCATTTTATCATGAATTGATTGTTACCACCATATCTCAAGAATGACTATGCCTAGATGCACCATGCAAGCTTTGATCTTAAAGCAGAAGTCTATCAAAAGGTGGTGAGAGTGACCTAGCTATATTTTCGGCGTCACGGGGTCAGATTTGACTATTCATCTCTGGCTGCTTATTACCACCATACATGTATTTAAAGTTTGATAAGGCCTACGTTTACTCTGAATTTGAACTGGACACACATCAGGTCTTGGACTACAGCCAAAATTGACCTTTGGGGTATTACCATCATGTATGTACATTCGTTCATCTGTATTTTTCTCATTGCCATCATATCTCCAGAATGAATATAGGCACACCAAAAATAAAAATTCCACCATGAGTGCGTGTGGTCACAAAACAGAAAATCAGTGAGATTGACCCAGTTTTTTTTGGTCACCAGGTCAGATTATGTCAATTTTGTCACCATCTAATTATCTGAAAAACATGACTGCCTGGGAGCACCAAACTGGCTGCCTGGGAGCACCAAACTGGCTGCCTGGGAGCACCAAACATTCATAAAACATGCATGTGGTCAAAGAGCAGAAGATTGCAAAATAAGAATGACCTATTTTTTGGGACCACTGGGTCAAAACTGACTGTATACCAGACAAATAATTGGGATTCGGCCAAGATTGGCATTGGTGTATTGTCAGAAGAGAGGTATGCAAAATTAGAAGAGAGATATGCGAATGTTACTTTGATAAACCTGGAGCCATCCCATTTAGCCATCCCAAGTATGTACAGGCTACCTGGGATGGCTCCAGGCTTATCGAAGTATCGTTTGCATATCTCTCATCATGAAGTAATGTCGTCATATCTGTATGTAATATGTCCATCTATGTTTGTCATTCCCGCCATGTCTCTAGGATATACAGGAGTACTAAACTCCTATCACACAGGCATGTGATCATGGTACAGAAACCTACAGAAATCAGTCGGATTGACAAATATTTGTGATTCACTAAGTTAACTGTCCATTTTGCTACCGACTGCTGTCATCAACTGATTTTAATACCCACCAAGGCCAAGGGCTTCTCATTGCATTGCATGGTTTATGTTTCAGCTGTCGAAAGCTGCAAGAGCAACCCATGTAGGTTCGGGAGCTCCTGTTACGAGAATCAATCTCATGGTTATGAGTGTGTATGTCGTCATGGATTTACTGGTCGTAACTGCGACCGAATAAGTGAGTATGGAAATGTTAAAGTCTTTGGGTTTTCATCTTGTGATGGTTCACTCTCCAGTTAAAGTCAATCCTCTAATGATTCACTCAGAGAAAGTGAAATATCCCGCAGAAACATGAGGGGTTGTTCAAATTTAGGACAAAATGGTCCAAAATCATGCAAATAATCCATTATTTCTCAGTTATTTTAATGATTTTAGACAACAAAAATGTGATTAAATTATTGGAGGAATTACCATATATGTTTTAAACATCCTACATGTTTCATTGGATTTTTGTGTAAAATGGAAGGTATGTATATTTACCCCTCAACCCGTGTTGTAATCGGCATGTACGTCTGGTCATACAGTAGTCCATCAATAATTTCTTGTCTGGTCAATTAGAAGATAGATAGACAGTTACTATTTGATGGACAACTTTCATGGAAGATGTTTACTACCTTGAAAAGGTGCACTGGCGGATGTTTTATGTCTTTCGATGTTTTTCACAGGGCTCTCATCCCTTCTGGCAATAGTTTCTTATCCGAATCATATCTCTGTTACTATTTAATAGACAACTTCAAAACTGACCTAAAAGATGCTTAATATGTTGCAGATGTACAATTTATTTTTTTTATTTTTTTTTGTAACTTTCATCGATGATTTTCCACAAAGTTATGACCCTCCATCCTGTCAGTCAATAAATTTTTGTCCGTTCATATCTGAGTTACTTTTTGATGGACAACTCCGGAACTTACATGAAACATGTACCTTACCAATGTGCACTGTCGGGTTTTTAAATTCATTTCAGTGATCTTCCACAGAGTTATGGCCCTTTATCCCATATTCAATAATTTCTTGTCCAGATCATATCTGTTGCTATTTCATGGACAACTTTGAAACTGATGTGGAAGATGCTCAATCCCTTGCAGATGTGCACTGTCGGTTCTTCATGTGCTTCTAGGAGTTATGGCCCTTTATCCCCGTCAGTCAATAATTTCCACTGTTGTTCGTTGTGGTGATTACTTCTGGATTGCGACGTTAAACCTTAATTCTCTCTCTCTATGGCATATATCGGTAGTACTATTTGATGAACAACTTCGAAAGTTACATGGAAAATGCAAGATTTTCTGGTTGGGCATGTTGGGATTAGTACTTCTGGAACAATATTAAAACAGACTTGCTTGATGCACAGTACATTGTGGATGTGCACTAACTGTCCAAACTTGAGTTATTGTCCTTTTTCCTCAACCTATACATGAATACATACTTGCCCTGGCCTTTTGTCTGTATCAGAATGTTTATGAGTTATTTGGTACATGCTAGTACCTCTGCGAAGGCTGATCCCCATGCAGTGTTCGAAATCCTTGTCTTTCATTCAACCATTTATACCCGATCAATGTGCCATATACATAATAATTTTAAGGTGCTGCATCATGTTGTAGTTTTATTCTGCTGTTTCACATTACCTTTTTCCTGTATTTTAGTGACGACCCCTGGAGTGTGTCCGAGAGTAGACACAGTGGGAATGTTACGAAGTCTCCTAGCTAACCCGCTCAACTTTAACCTGGGATGTATTCTGGATTCCAATTGTACACAAGGACAGAAATGTTGTTCCACAGAGATGGGAACAATGTGTGTCCAACCACTGGCCGCAGGTTCGTTATCTTTCTGTCAGATTATGTTCTTGACAATCAGGTATTAATGTGCTTCAAATTGTGTGTTGGATATTTGAAAGTTTTCCTCTATTTGAAAAAGTCTGCCAGGAAAGATATGAGAGATATGAATGCAAGAGTTGGGCATGGCGTACCAGCCAGACTTGAATTTCCATGTATATTGACATGCTCACATGGTATTAAATAATCAGTTTGTATTTGAAAGTATTTTGATAACTTGACTTGAAATTTTGCCTGGTACTGTTAATTAGAGATCTTGAAGTTCAGTTTGTGTTGATTCAAATCAAATAGCTTTGCAATGTGCCATAATAGGATTTTCAGTTGCAGTAGGCCATAATTAGATACATAATGAATGTGAATGCTGTTTTGGCATAGTGCCAAACGTGCAAAAATGGAATGAATATGGGAGGCTGGAATAATTCCAGATGCATGATATATGAGGTATTATAGAATCGTGTCATTTATTATGTGCTATATTCATATTCAGACAAGAGCCTGTGTGAACAACAAAGAATGACATTGGAGATGTTTAAGGAGACATATCAGAACCTGAGTAGAGTAACCGACATCACATACGGCCATATTATCACATTTGCCCGAGATCAGCGGATATTGAGCTTCATCCAGTCGATGTTCCAGTTGAACCTGACTAGTATCACTGCCGCCTTATCCACCCTGGAGGACAAGAGTCTGGGAGAACTAGTGAACATGTCCAGGGAGGTGTTAGCTCTACCCTTCCCTAACTGTACGGGAGATCAACTCATTTTCGCCCCTGTACAGTGTCTACAATACTTGAATGGTACCAAACAACTGTGTTACTGTGTGAATACGACCAGTGGTGAGATGATGGGACAGATGACCTACCCACCTTGGGAACCCGTCTGTAGAACACCTGGTGAGTTTCTGTCTCTTTATTTTATGATGTGAACCAAAGTCTCTCGTGTAAGTATCACATGACAAAGGAGAACATTAGTCTCTCTGGGTACAACAAGGAGTCCAGACAGTATGTTTTTCAGTAATAAACAATAGAACCTAACATGAATTATCAGCCAATTTGATCAGTTTCCCTAAAAAATTCTGTACTGTATGTTTTCACTGACTTCCCCAGAAAACCCCTCTGCTGTTCTCTGTAATTGCACAGTTACGGTACCGTTGCCTGGACACATTGTGGAACTGCTATTAGAGTGGACTGGGTTACTGCCCCTGCTATCAGATGAGAGACCGGTAACCACTGCCATTTTGAATTGATGGCAATCTTGTTATTCTCACTCATTAAAGAGGTTCCAGACAAATCTACCAAAATAGCGATATTTAAAGTAAATTTCATGGAAAAGAAAAATATAAGCTTTTAAGAGAATAATTTGGAAAGGATTTTTGAATTAGATACTGTATTTACAAATTTCGAGGCGATAACGACCTCAACGAAGTAACACTGGCAAAGTGACTTTAGCAGCGAAGTTAGGGAAATTTGGCCTTATTATCATGGTTTTCCATGTTGACATCCTACTGTCTTGAATAGAAGTTTGGTGACCCCCAATTTTTATCAAGCCTGTAGCTTTAGCTGCGAAAAGCTTGAAAAAGGTGCCAAACTGATGTCCGCCCATCTATTTGTCTATCTGCAGGTGAAAGTAAATGTTACAGTTTTTCCTGTCCACAGCTCTCAGGCCTCACCCTATGTCTCCTGAACTAAGGCCTGCCTGACCCCCTGAAACCTCTATGTATTCCAGATACTTACATCAGGCTACACTTATTGAACCCATCCACTACCCTCGGAGAGCATGTCCCCTCCCTTGGGGCACAGAGCCCCACCCTCTTTCTCCTAAACTAAGCTTCACACGACCCCATATACCATCATGAGCTTACATCATTCTACACTTATTCAACCCATCCTCTATCCCCGAGAGCATGTTCCCACCCTCAGATATACGAAATGAGATGTATAAGCTTACTTTAGAAAAAAAATGTAATCTTTATTTCAATGTATTTTCATTTCAAATGATGTGCATTGCCACAGATGTGCAACCTCAAATGATGTGCCACCCTAAAGGGATCAATGTTTATGCGAAACTGCATGTTATCAGATTTTCAGATTCAGCATTGTTCCAGAAAACCATTGATTCATATTGGAGAAAATGACATTTTAACTTCATAGAAAATATGAACTTTTTCTATGAAAAGAGGCATTTCTCATAGAATTTCTATCTAATCCCATGTATTGAACCATTATAGTAGATCATATAAATTCTGAGATTTTGCAAAAATTTACCTGGTGACCCCTAAATGTTATCCTTTTTATAACCATGTACGTCCGCCCGTACAGCCGTACGTCCGTCCGTCCGTTAACGCATATTAGGCAAAACTGCTTGAGACACAACCACCAAATTTTCAACACTTATTTATCTAGTGCTGAGTCAGACACTTATCGAAAGTTGGTCCCCTCGGCCCATATTTTACAGAGTTATGCCCCTTTACAGATATATTAATTTCAATTTCTTTCCTATATGCCTGAATGTAACCAACTATATCTGCAGAACTGTGTTCGGTATAGCTACTATATTTTCAACACTTATCTAGTGCCGAGTCAGACGCCTATGAAAGTGGCTCCCTTCTGCTCATATTTTACAGAGTTATGCCACTTTACAGTTATATTAACTTCTATTTCTGTCCTATATGCCCTGAATGTAACCAAATATATCTGCAGACCTGTGTTCGATATAGCTACTATATTTTGGAAACTTATTTATATTGTTGTATTCTACAAGCCAACAAAGGGTTACTCGCCTCGGCTTATGGAGTTATGCTCCTTTTGGATGTAATAATCTCCGATTTTGTTATCTGTAGCTGAATGTACAAGTTCTATCTGCAGATCCGTGTTTGGTATAGCTTATTCATCTCGGTTCTTAATTTACAGAGTGCTAAGTCAGACGCCTATCGAAAGTGGTTCCCCTCGGCCCATATTTTACAGAGTTATGCCCCTTTACAGATATATTAATTTCTATTTCTGTCCTATATGCCTGAATATAACCAACTATATCTGCAGAACTGTGTTCGGTATAGCTACTATATTTTGGAAACTTATTTATATTGTATTCTACAAGCCAACAAAGGGTTACTCGCCTTGGCTTATGAAGGTATGCCCCTTTCGGATGTAATAATCTCAGATTTTGTTATCTTAGTTGAATGTACAAGTTATATCTGTAGATCCATGTTCGGTACAGCTTAATTGTCTCAGTTCTTATTTTACAGAGTTATGACCCTTTTTACTACTCAGGCAATTTGGCCTTGGGTTATTGTCATGATGTACGTCTGTCCGTTCATCCGTTACCAATTTTAGGCAGAACTGCTTGAAATAGGTTACAGCTGCCAAATTTTGGCCACTACTGGTAGTCATGATGCCCATCTAAAATAACACACCGGTACAAATTCAGCAGTGAAGTGGGAGTAAACAGCACACTTAATGTAATACCACTTAGCATGGTTAGTTCTATACTCCATACACTGATCATTGTAAATTACTTCTAGCTTTATCATCCCACATCTCTTCCCCAATTCACACTACACATAGGTCTCAATCACTTGGAGAAAGCAGAGGGGTTTTGATTAGATCAATCTCGTGTTTCGAATGCTGAAGGTTTGTGCTACGTATTGTTGAAATATAACAAAAAGGAACATTTATTTTAAGATTGTCTGGAACCTCCTTAAAAGACAGAATAAAAATCAGGAACAAAGCAGATAATGTAGATCATTCACAGCCAATGGTAAACAACTAACAACTACAGTTAATTGGGTTTACACGGAACGGGGTACAAATGACGACTGCATAATTTGAAAACGAAAAGGTAGACACCACCTGTCCTTCATTTTAGAAAGGATGGGAGGAAACCTGTTATGAGAAAATTAGCGCAATTATTTTGATGTGTAATGTTTTTATTTAGTTCAGTTAATTTTTATACTAGTAAGTTTGCTGCAGTTTGCCAAATACTGCTGGCTATTTTGCAAAGGAGATCCTCAAAATGATCCACTTATATTGCATACATGTTCTGATATGTTGAACAATGCCTTTTTTTTTTCATTATTCTTGAGATTTCAAATTAGATGTTGTAAGTTAGAGGATTGCACAAAATGATAAAAACCATTTATATTTGATTGTTCCTTTGTCTTTAATTACCTGCAGGTAATAGGACTGCTTGTGACAGAAATGCCTGTCTGAATGGAGGATCATGCCGTCTTTATGGTCGAGATAACTACACATGTCACTGTCCGCCCAATCACCATGGCAGACATTGTGAACATTCGACTGGAGTTGGAAACCTGTGCTTGGTACAGTTTAACTATTATCGGTCATTTCTACCTTGAGCAACTTACTTTTCATGGATTGTGTCTTTACTTAATTTTAATCTTAATACATTGGCATTCTACTGATCGCTGTAATTGTCATAAGATCTAAAGGGTATTTCATATGCACCAGTGGTAGTCGTGAACTTATGATTGGACAATCACTCGCTGTCATAGACTGCAACCTTTATTTTGGGCCTCTAAGATCATATGGTGACATATCCGAAGGTGCAGATTTTATAGGCTTTAAATTCAGCAAGATAGTCATTGCAAATTTGAAGTATATGTCCTCACAGATTTTAACCATACATTCACATCCCACGAGTCTCAATTCTGAGAGGTAGATAGTGGCCATTCCCTGAAAATTTTGGTGGTGATAGATGTGTATGATTGCCATGTATGATCATCCGACCAGTCACGATTAACTGTTTCCATCAAATGACGACACTAAACTGCACAGATTAGTCCCTCTGTAATAGTGCTTCACTACATGACCTATACCTGTACGAAATCTACTGAGTGATATCTTTGTGTAAAAGCATGATAAAGTGGTGAACTATTTCTTTACAGTCAACTGTGATACAAAGCAATATGAGTTGTCTTAAATATTGAAATGTTCACCTGATGTTGTATTGATAAACGTCAAAATAGTTCATAATTATTTCAATTTCTGGATTATCATGAATAGATTCTTGGCCAACTCACTGCATTGTTGTTGTATTTAGTAAGGTTCTGGAACTGATTACAAAAATGAGTTCACTAATCTCTTCAAATAATTAACACACCCACTGTTAATTTTGTTAAAATGCCAAGTAGATAAGACCACGCTGGTCATGAGTATGTAAAGGGATCAAATTGCCCACATTCATTGGTGATGTGACTGATACGATACACCATTCAAGTATTTGAAATTTTGAATTGGATGTTCACTATTGATAAAGTTAGCAGTGGATTGAAGAAGTTTGTTATAGCGATGATGTAAGAGGAATTCTCGCTGTCAAAATAGTGGCATGGCTCCCACTTTCATGAGAGTCCTGATCTTTCTATCATGAAGGCATGATGCTCTGTTGAGATTGATTCTAACTATATATATTGACCGATTTCAAATATATATAGTCTGGGCTTTGACCATTATATTTGACAGTGGCCAAATCAAAACTGCTAACTGTTAAAAGTTAGTTTTTACCCCTTGAACATTTTGGCTTCGGGAAATTGTCATCGCCATGTATGGCTGTCCATCCATTACCGCATTTTAGGCAAAACAGCTTGAGACACAACCACCAAATTTTGGACACTTATTCATCTGGTGCTAAGTCAGACGCCTATCGAAAATATCTCCCCTCGGCCCAAATTACCCCCTTTGCCCCTTTACGGATATATTAATTTCTATTTCTGTCCTATATGCTTGAATGTAACCGACTATATCTGCAGCAATGTGTTTGATACAGCTACTATATTTTGGAAACTTATTTCTATTGTTGAATTCTAGAAGCCAACAAAAAATTGCTCACCTCGTCCTTTATTCTAAAAAGTCATGCACCTTTTTGAGTGCAGTTATCTCTGATTTCGTGATATATGCTTGAATGTAACCATGTATATAATTAACTGTGTTTGGTACAGCTACCAAATTATGAGGAAACTTTTTTATCCAGTTGTAGTCTAGATGTCTCAAAAAAAATTGTTATTTCGGCCCATATTTTATGGAATTATGTCCCTTTTGGATGTAATAATGTCTGATTTGTGATCTGTAGTTGAATGTACAAGTTATATCTGCAGATCCTTGTTCGGTACAGCTTCTAAATTTTGGAAACTTATTATTCATTGTCTCTGTCCGTATTTTATGGAGTTATAGCCCTTTTCGGGTGTACTACATGTAATCTTGGATATGCTCGAATGTAAACAGTTATATCTGAAGAACTGTGCTCAATACAGCTTTACAGAATTATGACCTTTTTTGTGTATTAATCTAGATAACATGTATGATTTTGTGATATATATATTCTTGAATGTAGCTATTGTATCTGCAGAATTGATGATATTCTCTAAAAAGAACAATTCTGGATGACTAGTATAGCAATAATATGTTGCAAATTCTCAGCATATTTCTCCTATGCTTGGGGGAAGCCGAGGGGTTTTGTGATTCTCACACTCATGTTCACTCTATCCACCACTGGTGTAAAAAGTTTGGGCTTTATGTTTCCAGTTCAAGCACTGTGAAGCAGGCACATATTGCAGAGTACAAACTGAATGTACACTCCCAAGGTTTGATCCACACATGTCCCAGGATTGCAGAGCTGAAGCTGTCTGTGTCGGTGAGTAAGGGAGCCTCATTATTTTTTATTGCATCAAATAAAATTTTAACCTTTTCAAACGAAAATCGTGCTGTACAGTTTTTAGCTCGCCGTATACGAAGTAGGCGAGGTATTGGGAGAAAGAGGGGGAAAGTGGCGGTGTCTGTGTCGGTGTTGGTGTCGGTGTCCGGTTAGACTTTTATGTTTAGGCTGGACTTAGAAAGTTTTCTGGGTTAATCTTTTTTGTTTAGGCTGGACTGAAGGACGCCATTTCCTTAAATTTTGTTATCAAATTCTCGTTGACCCTGAAGCTTTTGCACAACCATATCTGTGTCCACACATTTAACTTACTATATTAATTAAAAGTGAGTTTGAATCAGTTTGTGAGCTCAGTCTTTACCCGTGCACATTATTATGGAGCATTACAGTATGATTGGACACAGTTGTCATTGCATTCTTTTATTTGCATACAAATGTGAAGGTTTACCACAGTACGAGTGTCCCATTGCATGCTGGAAATGATAGATTTAGTCCACGGTTATTAGCTTTGTTTGTTCACATATCATCACACAAAGTTACACCAAGAACGTGCTCAAAATTGCACACCTATTGTTCCTAACTATACATGAACATGTATTCATCAGATCTATGCAATGGGATGTGTAGGCTTACTTTTGAAAAAAATTTATTGGTAGTTATATAATAATGTCCTTCAATCCAACCTCAACATCACTAAATATAGAAATCATATTTCTTAATAAATTTATTATTTTAAATGATGTGTATTTGCCAATGATGTGCAGCCTCAAATGATGTGCCATCCTGAAGGGCTCGATCTTTTTGCGAAGCTGCATATATCTCTTATATGTGATACTAACCTATTAGGTAGGAGATGCAGTGTACATTGTAGGTTTATACTTGGTGTAAGAACGCACAAGACAAAGCCTACAATAGGCTGTCTGAGCTCAACAATGCGTCTAGACGTGACCCTTTTCAGCTGCACAAAAGCCTCAACAATGCGTTCTTACACCAAGTATCGACCTGTTACATATACACAAACGCGTCAAATCAACTACAATATATTCCTTTATACTAATAGTTTAATGACATTATTTCATTTCAGAAGTACAATATTAAATATTAACCCCTGGTGGTTTGGAATTTTTTGTCGCCTTTAATGAAGAACACCATTTCCTTCAATTTTGGTATCGAATCCCATTCCTCATCATGATTTAACCTAAAGCTTTTGCACGAACCATATTTGTCCAGGCATTTCACACCCACATCTCAGACCAAATTTTAATTGTACGTGTATTCATAATGACATTTATAAGCTTACTTTTGGAAAAAAAGGTAATCTTTATTGGTAGTTATATAATAATGTCCTTCAATCCAACCTCAACATCACTAAATATAGAAATCATATTTCTTAATAAATTTATTATTTTAAATGATGTGCATTGCCAATGATGTGCAACTTCAAATGATGTGCCATCCTGAAGGGCTCGATCTTTTTGCGAAGCTGCATATATCTCTTATATGTGATACTAACCTATTAGGTAGGAGATGCAGTGTACATTGTAGGTTTATACTTGGTGTAAGAACGCACAAGACAGAGCCTACAATAGTCTGTCTGAGCTCAACAATGCGTCTAGACGTGACCCTTTTCAGCTGCACAAAAGCCTCAACAAAAGCCTCAACAATACGTTCTTACACCGACCTGTTACATATACACAAACACGTCAAATCAACTACAATATATTCCTTTATAGTAATTACGGTACTAATAGTTTAATGACATTATTTCATTTCAGAAGTACAATATTAAATATTAACCCCTGGTGGTTTGGAATTTTTTGTCGCCTTTAATGAAGAACACCATTTCCTTCAATTTTGGTATCGAATCCCATTCCTCATCATGATTTAACCTAAAGCTTTTGCACGAACCATATTTGTCCAGGCATTTCACACCCACATCTCAGACCAAATTGTATAAGCTTACTTTTGGAAAAAAAGGTAATCTTTATTTCAAGTTTTATAATATAGTTCATCTTTCAATCCAACTTCAACATCACTGACAAAGAAGCCAAATTTTTATTGCAATATGTATTGTCATTGCCAGTGATGTGCAACCTGAAGGGCTCGATCTTTATGCGAAGCTGCATGTTATTGACAATACCCAAAAGGCGAGCTGCCGGGTTACACATAACCCTTGTTGGGATTTGGAGCTTTTCCCGATATATGATTTGTATTGGTTTGTCGTTTCAGCCATTGAAAGCTGCAGTAGCAGCCCATGTATGTTTGGGGGCACCTGTCATGAGAACGGTTCCCATGGTTACCGATGTGCCTGTCGTCCAGGATTCATGGGCAGAAACTGTGATCGAATCTGTGAGTATTCTTAGCTACCAAAATATGAAAGCATCCATGGTATATGTCAAAATATTAAAATTCTCCGTTATCTTTCATATGTTTTAGCATAAATTACATCACTCTAAATTTTATCACAAAAAATGAGATATCATGACATTTACAGAATCTCATTTACTCCTCTCAATTACTCATCTCAGAATTTTAATTACTCATCTCGGAATCTCAATTTCTCACCTCAGAATCTCAATAACTCACCTCAGAATCTCAATTTTTTTATTTGCAATGGGAATCTTGCATAATAGAGACAATGGGTGAACAGCAAATACCACTTCTGGATAATGATTGGGTTAGCTGGATCAGAAAGGTGTGAAATGGCATAAAGGAAGTGAAAATCCGGGCTGTTCATTGGCTACATTTTATTGTGCAAGCCCCCCATTCTTTGTCTTGTAGTCACAACCCCTGGTGTGTGTCCGAGAGTAGACACAGTGGGAATGTTACGAGGTCTCCTAGCTAACCCGCTCAACTTTAACCTGACATGTATTCTAGACTCCAATTGTACACAAGGACAGAAATGTTGCTCCACAGAGATGGGAACAATGTGTGTCCAACCACTGGCTGCAGGTTCGTTTAAGTTTCTATCAGATTATATTCATGACCTTATGACAGTGTTTGGACATACGCAAATACACAGAAATCAGCGTGAAAACAAATTCTCAGAATTTCCTTGGAAATTATGATTTCAGATATGAACCCTACCTTGTTCTGTGTTAGCCAATTAACCAACGGTTGAATGTTGAAGTACCGGTAGTGTATTTATTATGTCTCCCCCAACTATGTTGGGGGGAGACATCTAGTGTTTGTGCTGTCTGTCTGTCTGTCTGGATGGATGGATGTCTGGATGTCTGGATGGATGTCTGTCCGTCCCCTTGCCTTGTCTGCAAGATATCTTGAGAACTACTGGATGGAATTTCACCAAACTTGGATGGAAGCTTCATTGGGATAGCCCCCTCATTTGATTAGGTTTTGGTGTATGTGCGTGCATTCATCCGTGTCCGGTGTCCGTCCGTCCGTCCATCTACTTGTACATGTATATACAGGCCTTGTCTGCAAGATATCTTGAGAACTACTGGACGGAATTTCACCCCACTTGGATGGAAGCTTTAGTGGGATAGCCCCCTCATTTGATTAGATTTTGGTGTGTGTGCGTGCATTCATCCATGTCCGGTGTCCGTCCGTCCGTCCATCTACTTGTACATGTATATACAGGGCTTGTCTGCAAGATATCTGGAGAACTACTGGATGGAATTTCACCAAACTTGGATGGAAGCTTCATTGGGATAGCCCCCTCATTTGATTAGGTTTTGGTGTATGTGGGTTCATTCATCCGTGTCCGGTGTCCGTCCGTCCGTCCATCTACTTATACATGTATATACAGGGCTTGTCTGCAAGATATCTGGAGAACTACGAGATGGAATTTCACCAAACTTGGATGAAAGCTTCATTGGGATAGCCCCCTCATTTGACTAGGTTTTGGTTTGCGTGCATTCGTCCATGCCGGTGTCTGTCCGTCCGTCCATCTACTTGTACATGTATATACAGGCCTTGTCTGCAAGATATCTTGAGAACTACTGAACGGAATTTCACCACACTTGGATGGAAGCTTCAGTGGGATAGCCCCCCTCATTTGATTATGTTTTGGTGTGTGTGCGTGCATTCGTCCATGTCCGGTGTCTGTCCGTCCGTCCATCTACTTGTACATGTATATACAGGGCTTGTCTGCAAGATATCTGGAGAACTACTGGACAGAATTTCACCAAACTTGTATGGAAGCTGCATTGGCATAGCCCCCTCATTTGATTAGGTTTTGGTGTATGTGCGTGCATTCATCCGTGTCCGGTGTCCGTCTGTCCATCCATCTACTTGTACATGTATGTACAGGCCTTGTCTGCAAGATATCTTGAGAACTACTGGACGGAATCTCACTCCCTTGGATAGAAGCTATAGTGGGATAGCCCCCTCATTTGATTAGGTTTTGGTGTGTGTGCGTGCATTCATCCATGTCCGGTGTCCGTCCGTCCGTCTACTTGTACATGTATATACAGGGCTTGTCTGCAAGATATCTGGAGAACTACTGAACAGAATTTCACCAAACTTGGATGGAAGCTTCATTAGGATAGCCCCCTCATTTGACTAGGTTTTGGTGTGTGTGCCTGCATTCGTCCGGTGTCCGTCCGTCCGTCCATCTGCTTGTACATGTATATACAGGCTTTGTCTGCAAGATACCTTGAGAACTATTGGATGGAATTTCACCAGACTTGGATGGAAGCTTCATTGGGATAGCCCCCGCATTTGATCAGCTTTTAGTGTATGTGTGCATGCATTCATCCGTGTCCGATGTCCGTCCAACCGTTCATCTACTTGTACATGTATATACAATGAAAATCGCTTCTTTGTAATTAATATTTTTAGATACGCAGCTTTGTTTAAGATACTTATTGCTACATTCATTTATAGCACTTTCCCTTAAATTATGTGCCCATTCAAGGCAGGGTGGGAGGTTGGGGGAGACGTATGTTTTTGCCCAAAAAAACAACCAGCATAGGCTTCATGCCGGAGCGGCAACTCAAGGGTCAAAGCGGAAGCTCTAGTTTCATCAGTAAATCCACTTTGCCAACTAGAGAGCTGTCATTATTTAAGCACCACTTTCAAGTTTTCCAAAAAATGTGTGCATTGAAAATATTGACATCATGGACACTGGGTCACAGGTTAGCTGGAGTGTTCATTATGGAAAAAAAAATAATCAGATTTTGTTTCCACGCATCTGAATGATTTTCTTCAGGGATTGTAATCTCATTAAATATGACAAAGATATGGAAGTAATGCCATCCATAAGCATTATTGCACAAAATAATAGACTTTTAAGCCAATTGGGAATTCAACAACAGCACATTACAAAAAAAAATCTGTGATTTTGTTTCTTCCACAGTCACAGCTGTGTTTTGTATGTACAATGTATCTGTTAGATAGCATTTGAAGGTACTCTTTAGTATTTAGGTTACAGTCACCGGTGATATGGGTGGAGGAGTGGAATGAATGAGTTGGCGGTAAGGTACCAGACATTCAAAAATGTGTCGACATTGCATTAGATACAATCATATCACTGAGGGATTGTCCACCTTCAGAAAAGTCAGAATTTTACACAACAAATGGATGGAATATTCTAAAATAATCATATTTTAGCCCATATTTTAACACACTATTTGAACACATGTTCCATCTTTCAACTCGCCAAGTTTGTCTGATTTCACCTGAAGTGTTAGTGTACGGTAATTTCCCTATTAATTCGCGATGTAGTGATGAAACTCAGCACTCCAAAAATTGGTTACTTTCGAATTATTTGTTGAGCGAATTCTAGAAAAACGCGAGTGTTCGAATTAAATGTCGCGCCGACTTTCACGGAGAATCCAAAATGGCGGACCGCTTCGCCGTGGTCGTAGTGATCGTATTTATTACTGTGTATTAACTTTGATATCTCATCAGTTTCCATAAAATGCAGTGTATGATGTCAGAAAATCTCCTCTACCCTGATAAAGGCGTCTAATTTTATTCGAGAAAGTCGAGCATATTTATCGAGTGACAAGTTCAGCACGATCATGCAGATTTTTGAGCTGACATCCGTAAATTCGCGTCCATAATAACATCGTAAAAGTAGGCCAAAACATTGAACGTATTCCTTCCTTTTTGTTCAGTATTAGCTATGATCTATATTATGAAACCTAACTGACATGGAATTGAATGAATATTCTGGAAATATAAAACTATACACATATTAGAGTATTCCATGTTCGAGTCGTTCGGTATGTCGACGTTGTTGTTGTGAACCCTGAAAATGAACCAACGGCAAATTTGTGTAGGATTGTATCACGAGGTTTTAGACAGATTAGCGGACTGTCATAGACTTTTTGGTCTTCACTGTGCATGATTTTACACACACCATCCAGGACTTGAATAAATATCCCGGACCTATGACACAAAATTAATGTTGAATTAACGGCGGATTGTACAAGAGAACCGAGTGTCAGTCGGCAATACACGTTTCGATTGGTTTGTTTCAAGTATGAGAATATCTATTACGGTACTGGTACTGTAACAGTTTACTAAAAGTAAAAGTCGAAGTATGATATCGTTCTGAATATTAATTAAATACTGGTATGTTCTCATCTCCGAAACTTTACCTAATGCCATTTAAATGTTTCTCAAATTTGTTTAGCATATAGAGTAATGGAATGGCGATAGCGATGTTTTGATTCTTAGTGTAAAAATGCGCGGTGTAATTCCAAAGAATTTTTTATTGCTGGAATTTTGGTAAGTTCGTGGGTATTCGTAAGAAATATTTTCATTCACAATAAAATATTTATCAAAACCGGAAAGAGTAAGTCTTTATGATAACTATATTTGAACAAAACAGAGCACATGCAGAGATGATTGTTGTCGGCGCTTCACATCGCAAAATTTGTTTGTGTCCCCTGATGAGAAAACTGACGTTTGTCAACTGTGTGATTTCCTGTCTATGTTTCATTAAACGATAGATGCTATCAAAACCAAGATATAACAAGTTTGAATGAGGTATTGTGAAATTTACAGGACGAACAAGGGCCACACATTAACACACAAACCCATAATACTGCAGCGTTAATTTGAAACCCCTTTCAATTGCCCCTTGCTGGTGAATCGCGCATCCTCACCCAGAGCTGAATTTGGGCTTCCGAAGGGACAAGGTATTCCCCAGGCAGTCAATTCAATGTTATTACACACGATCTCATTTGCATATGAATAAGTGTCATTTCCAGTATGGGTGAAACTTGCATGCTGCACGTGGACTCTCCTATTTCACTATATATTTCATGCTGTTCAGATTCTCTCCACTGGAAACTGAAACATCTTGTCACCCCTATCCTGACTTTGGATTCTTCCATTTTATGTGGTTTTCTCTGGAGGACAAGCTGTGCTGAATGGGAAATAGCTGGACAGGCTAAAAATAAACTAAACACTTCATTAGCAAGCTATCCCGGTACTCAAAACAATGTAGCCATTGACAATTTAAATATCAAAGGAGACCTGCAGCAAATGCCATTCATGTGGAGGCTTGGTGTTTCAGTAGGAAATTGAGGGGCACTGAGGGGGTATACTATTATGTCGTGCGATGTGAACACATCGTTTCAAGTTTGTTTCCTATACAGTGAACCTTAATAATGATAATAATAAAAATACGGCCTCTTTCACGAACATGCTATTAGATATTGTATTGTATGTTGAGTATTATTAGAAGGGAGAAAAATCAGAGAACCTGATGAAGAATGCAGGACGAGTCGGATCGATCACCGTAATTCTGTAGGTTTGTTTACGGTCAAATATACTTACCACATGGGGTCCCTCACCTTGTGTGGATAATAACACGGACGTATGGACTGTTAGGGGGAGGGAGGGGGGGAATGGATGTTCTGAAAGAAAAAAGGAAACCCGTCGATACGTTGTCATGCACAAACAAGTGATGCTCGAGAATTGTAGTCCAGATTTTTTATTTTTAGAAATTTTTATTGATCAAAATACTAAAATAAAATCAACGTTAAATGTACATCCTTCCAAAAGGCTTTTCGTGATGGCTCATTTTTGACGTCAAATAATGGTGGTTTGATTGTCTACTTCACCTGAAAATATAACGAATAGCATACAGCATACCGAAAGGTTAAATCGCATCTTGCTTTCCCCAAACGAAGAATTCAGTTGCTGTGAAGAAATCTGATGCAATTCACCAGCACACACGTTACAACTTGATATCTCCGCGGGAAGGTCACCCGACAAAGTTTGAACTCTGCTCCCTTCCAGTGCCTCCTTTGAACACGGCCCAAGTGCCTCCCATATGAATAATACAGGGCAGGTCGGGCAGGTAAATGGGGGACAGCGAGGGGTTTAGCATATACGACGAACAAATATATTAACGTTGAAGATCTCTCAAATTTGTTACTTAAAATAATGTGTGTTTTTCAAATAAAGGAATGCTGGTTTAAAGAAAGATATCTGATATACGAACGCTGGAAACTGAAGAATGATTCAATAGCGGGCCGTGTGCAGACACTCGACCACGTGCGGGGACTACCGTATATATTTTTCCCGACTGCGGCGAAACGCGATCAAGTTAGGATAAAATTACAGGACTGCGGAGTTAATTGAATCAATTTTTTTCCTTATAGACTGTAAGTAATAGTAATTCAGTCTGATTATATTGTACCATGCCCTGTTGTTTCTCTGCGCTTACAAATAGCATACGTAGATATACTATATGAGATTCTAGTAACATATTCACTTTACTTTCATCGGCACGAACTCCGTGGCGAAAACGGGAGTGTTCGAATTTATTGTTTCACGGATATTGAAAATGCTCCCGTGTTCGAACTTTTATTAGGATGGACAAAATCACGACAGTGGAAAAATCGGCCGTTTTCGAATTAAATTTGGAAGGTGAATTAATAGGGAAATTACCGCTATATTATGAATGAAACTATATTATTATACTTCCCATTCAACCTCTGTGGACACTCTCATGTTCGCACATGGAGGCACTGTCGTGATATGACTGAAAAAAATGTTGAAAACGATGTTAAATCCTACTCACTCACTCAATCAGGTGAGTCATGATTGGTTGACATAACAGCTGATCTGATATCACTCTGAAATGGTGGATTTTAACCAGTAATATCCGGTATAAATATGGTTATTTAATTTAATTCGGTTTATAGAAAGGTGCATGATGTTTACATGTACCTGGATCAATATTTATGTAACTTTAGTTGAGACTATGCCAGTTACCGCTAGTAACTATCAGGAATTTACATGGTTCACAGGTTGTCGTTTGAGATTTATATGAGAGAATTCAGATTATTATGTACATTTTCTACTCATAGACAAGAGCCTGTGTGAACAGCAGAGAATAACATTGGAGATGTTTAAAGAGACATACCAGAACCTGAGTAGAGTAACCGACATCACATACGGCCATATTATCACATTTGCCCGAGATCAGCGGATATTGAGCTTCATCCAGTCAATGTTCCAGTTGAACCTGACCAGTATCACTGCTGCCTTATCCACCCTGGAGGACAAGAGTCTGGGAGAATTAGTGAAAATGTCCAGGGAGGTGTTAGCTCTACCCTTCCCAAACTGTACGGGAGATCAACTCATGTTTGCCCCTGTACAGTGTCTACAATACTTGAACGGGACCAAACAGATGTGTTACTGTGTGAATACGACCAGTGGTGAGATGATGGGACAGATGTCCTACCCGCCATGGGAACCTGTCTGTAGAACAGCTGGTGAGTCATCAGTCAAACTGCCAGTTCGTAAAATGACCATATATTAATAAGAAATTATGTCTTAGAGTGACAGTTAATGCTTTGGAGTATATGCCATCCATGCATGTCTCGATTGACATGACTGCTTCCAAATCGGGACCCAACAAATCGTATGACTGTACAAGTCCTTGGGAATGTCATAATCAACAATTTACTGTTGACCTTGGAGTAACATGACCTCAAAACTTAATTATACATACCGGTACCTTTGAATACCTGGATTAGTCTGTTACAATTCCTCAAACTTCACTTTAGGTTTCATGCTGCCTGCCTTAGTCACATAGTGCAATCATCTTTCTTGACTTATCTGTATTATCCTAGAGCTGTAATCAATAAACAAGGTACCGTATCTAGAAAATGTGTATCACACAAATCAAACCGGTCTGGCATTTACTCCCCGCCCCCTTAACTACAATTAATTCTGTTCATTCACTGTAAACAGTGCTACACTGCGAACTCTGACCCTTTGATAAGGGCCAGTCACATTAAGCGGTGCATTTGGCGGTGCATGGTTTTTGCACACATCACTTCACTGTCTCAGGTTTGCAAGATTATGTCTGCATTACAAACACAATTGAGCCGATCAGGCTGTGGAAGTGGTTATTATGCCCCCCCCCCCGGCATATAGCGATCGCTTTGTCCGTCCGTCCGTCTGTCCATCCGTCCGTCCGTCGTACCGTCCGAATTTCTTGTCCGGGCAATATCTCGGTTAATATTTGATGGACAGGATCGAAACTTGCATGGAATGTGGCCAGTGGCTCGTAGTTGTGCAGCGTGGAGTTTTTTCCGAGTTCCGGTATAATTTTCAAGAGTTATGGCCCTTTTTCTGAAATCTCTGTGAATGGGACTTGTCCGGGCTGTATCTTGGTTAATATTGTATGGACAAGTATGAAATTTGCATGATATGTGGTTAATGACCCACAGTTGTGCAGCGTAAAGTTTCTCCACGTTTCACTTATATTTTCAAGAGTTATGGCCCTTTGTTCCTGAATTCTCCGTGAATTGGGACTTGTCCGGGCTGGATCTCGGTTAATATTGTATGGACAATTATGAAATTTGCAGGATGTGTGGTCAGTGCGCTGTAGTTGTGCAGCGTGAATTTTCTCCGCGTTTCGCATATATTTTCAAGAGTTATGGCCCTTTTTTCTTCAAATCTTTGTGAATTGGAACTTGTCCGGGCTGGATCTCGGTGAATATTGTATGAACAATTATGAAATTTGCAGGATATGTGATCAGTGCCCTGTAGTTGTGCAGCGTGAAGTTTCTCCACATTTCGCCTATATTTTCAAGAGTTATGGCCCTTTTTTCTTCAAATCTTTGTGAATTGGGATTTGCAGGGCTGGATCTTGGTTAATATTGTATGAACAAGTATGAAATACGCATGATATGTGGTCAGTGGCCCATAGGTGTGTAGCGTGAAGTTTCTCTGTTTTCGGTTATATTTTCAAGAGTTATGGCCCTTTGTTTAAACCTAAGTGAATGGGATATATTTATTTGTCCAAGCTGGATCTCAGTCCATAACTGATTTGAACCAGGAAAATGGCTATATTATATGTTATTCTACATTCCAAAGCAGACAACATAGGTCCTGAAGTATGAAATTGCCCCAAAAACAGTGAATTGGGTACAAAATTCACTGATCGCTTCATAATTTCACCACAATATACTCCCAAGGAATGTAGGTCTCATAACCAGGTCACATTTTCGGATTTGGCGAAAGCCCTGGCGACCATCTTGCATCGAAGCATCGTATTATCACTTGTTGCTTGATATTTGGAATATGTATTATGTGAGACATGGCAAAAAAGTGACTGAAACAGAATTTTTATAATTATCCAAATTAGGCCTCCACCAACCAATAAAGAACAGAACAATGGCGGGGCAGTGTCGGATTAAAGTGGAAGGGAGGGGGGCATACAATTGAGCAATCTCTGATTGCTTCCTTCCTGTGTTATACTGGTGAAGGCATGAAGCTTATTCCAGTGTTTTTGCAGGGTAATGCTGCCTACATTTTGGGTTCAAACTTTTCTTCTATCTCTCAATGTGCCATTTACCATTGTGTGCTACCTCTGTTGATGATAATCTGCTATAAACTGACTTGCCGTCAGTGCATCATGTGGAAGATGTGTACATGGATCTTTCATGGAAGGAGGGCTCATGTAGTATTGACCTTTTCACCTTGTATTGAATTTATAAACAATAATTTGTGTCAGCCTGTCCCGCAAGGTCAGAGAATTTTACTGGGCTGATTTAAGGTTAAAGTCAAAACTGCAAGGCCCGGGGCATGTGATGCTTGTAAAGATACCCATAAATCAGCAGGACCAGTATCAATTTGGATAACCTAGAACCATTAAAATATAACTGAAATAAAGAATTAAATGCACACAAATTGTTTTCTCTGTATCCCAGTTGTATGAACTAAGTATGAAATCAAATAAGTTATGTGTATAAATTATGCATTGTTTCAAATTATTTGTTAATTTGGATACCGTGCATAGAGGTTACGGGCATCCAAATGGATATATCCGTGAAAATGGACGACTTGTAAACCAGGACTGATGGACCATGATTTTCCTATCCACAGATATCTGCAGGAATGTGGTCTGCCTAATAGGACAGCGGTGTAGAGAAATGAACACCGCAATAGGCTATGTCTGCGAATATCATGACATAACCACTACAATGGCACCACCTATGGATCCTTGCAAAGTGAGCCATTTTATTTTCACACACGAACGTGTCTTTAAAGTTATTCTCGGAGAACTCGCGATGCCTTGAATCTAATTTTCGAAATTCTATATACTCAAAAGTGTGAGAAATAACATTGTAATCAGTTGACGATTTTTAATATGCTGATATGTCTGACTTGATTCCACATGTCATATGTATTTACTCTTGTCTTGTATGATAAATTGTCAAACCGTAGGATTGTTTTAATGATTTTATTTAATGCAGAATTTAATAGTATTTAACTGTATTTATCTTACTGCCATTGACTTTCGTCATCGCTATTAAAATCACAACATAGGCAGCTATAATACAAACAATTTTTTACATGTATGCTGTTTTTGCCAGTCCCTACATTGTTCCCCTGGACAAGTGTGCCGAGCTGGACGAAGGTGTGATGCCTGGAAATGTTACACTGTTCCACGCTGTGTAGATGTTGCAGACTGTACCACTGATACTGACCCAGGATGTGAGTTTAGTTAGGCCGGACATTTTTCTGCCATCCTACCAAGTAGAATGCGCGATATTGGAATGAACATACAAGATGGGACCCCTGTCTCGTGTCCATACATTCTCAAATTCCATTGAGTGTACAATGTAGAATCCTTGCAAATTTCTTCAGTCAAATATTTGCAGATGACACTTTTACTAGTTTGGTAAGGCATTGAATTGCGAAAAGTTCGTGTACAGTAATCCTTCCAAGAATTCAATCACACGAAGCAAAATTTTCTGCTATAATATCAGATGTGATCAAATTGATTAGAACAGAAAGTTCAATATCATTCATACAATCCATCAGTTCTTGTTATTTCAATGATGTTAAAGGATGAACAAATTTATTTGAACAGCCAATTGAATTTTGTCCCTAAATGAGTGATTAAATATTGATAGAGCGATTCAATTCTTAGAGGGATTACCTTAATTTACGGAAAAACGAAACCAAATGTTTTAACAGAAGTGGACTAAAATCAAAATCTGCTCAGTTAAATCGATTATAGCTCCAATTGAACATTGCTGAAGTTAAGTTGCGTGGAAACTGCCTAATGGGAAACAAAAATCACCTCAGACTTATGCCTGAGACCATGATCAACACCTTCTGCTTGTGTAGCATAAGCTACTCCGAGATGAATTTGAGCTTCCGAACCCATGCCTTTGGGTTATATTTGCCATAATTTCTATTCAACCACTTCTCAGCTCTCTTCCTATTCAAGGCTTGAAGAACTCTTGGAGCTGCCACAGTATAGATTTAAAAGCCACATAATCATTCTTTAAAGAATAACTTGCTATCATATAGGTTTCTGTATGTTTAAAACTGGCCAATTCAAATATATAAATACAGATTATTCCAAGCACACTGGCAGATATGTATGATAAATCTTGTTGATAGTAAAAACTGCAATATATCCAGCCATGAAAAGCGCAGTGTGAAATTTATGGATATTTTTTTTTTATCACATTTTTCATATCATATCTGTCATTATGTTTGTTATAATTGTATAGAATTACAATAGGTTTTCTCTCGGGGGTTCATCTAGAAAATTTGATTAGGGCTTTCTGCTTATGTTTGTGAAAAATAAGTTGCGCTACAAGTCTTGGGGTCTGGGGCCTGCCTGGAACCCCAGCTGCCAAAGACGCTTACATGCTCAAATATGCTATCAGAGCCATTTCCCAAGACATGAGAGCCCAAGATCAAGGTTGACTTTCGTCTTTTAACACATTGACTCTCAGCGACGACTACAAGTTCCTGTTACAGTTGCCGAATCAGTCACGAGTATACTCATAGTTGTTAAAATTATTCATTGGCCAAACCAATTTTCCCATCATGCTTTTTGGGGATTTCCCATGCTACGAGATAGCTCGTACTGTTCATCAACTGACCGCAATGTTTTTGTCACTCTATAAGCCATGCCAGCATAGCCACTTTACGATACCATATTCAATGGCTTACCACGAGTATACTCATAGTGGCGGAATCTGGTACACCCACTGCTACAAGTATATACGTAGTCAGCAGTCAACGTGCAAGGACGGATTCGTTGGGGGGGGGGGGGGGTCAAAGGAGTCCGAAACGCATCTCCGGTGATCTAAGACCCCGGGGGCCTAGGCGTCCCCTGGACCCTTGCCTGTTGGGCTGTATGAAGATGTCCTCAATTTAGCTTTGTGTAAATGAATGTGTACACGTTTTGGTTTGTAATGTCCCATGACCTAAAGTGAAATGGTCTCCTCCCCAGGCATCAAAGGGATATCCCAAACCTTGAATTGTATGCCAAAGTTTGGGAAAACAAATGTCATCACTGTCAAAAGATTGAAACCTATCGTATTTGCAGACCACCCTTCATGATCAGCCTAAGTCTCATTCTATCTCGTATACATTTACATATATCACTAATTACCAGACAATTATGTATTCTACATGATCATTTGATTGACTGTGTAGATTTTAGATTGTAAGAGATTCTTTTTATCAAGCAGCTACTTTAGATAGATCTTTTTAGTCAGGTAAAGGGAGACTGTATTTTAGGTTATTTGAAAGAAATCACTTTGTTGAATAAGTTTCAGTGTAAGTGCATGTTTTTTGGTGTGTTGTGTTAGTTACTTCTGGATTGCTGGGTTGTTGACTTGTTTTTGTTGGAATACTTGGAGTTTTGTTTGATCGTCGCTATATAGCTGAAATATTGCTGAACGCGACGTTGAACTTTAATTCTCTCTCTCTTCTACATGATCATGTTCACATTTCCAGGTGTAAGAATGGCATGTCCAGTTATCCCCCTTTCCCACATCGCTGATGTGATCAGGACTGCTTTCTCAGCCAATGGTAATGGCTCCTGTGATTCAGGATGTCGTCATGACAACAGTTGTTCTGGTATCAACCAGAAATGCTGCACTATGGGATGTAAATCCATCTGTAGAAATGCTGTTATATCAGGTATTCTTCTCTCTTTCACCTTCATTTTCTTACATCTAGAAAACTGCTCTGAAGGGTGTCTGATGTGTACCTGCAGTACTTAATTTGCATAATTCAGACACTGCACTCCCCCGTGAAACCTTGTAAGTCTAATTTATGTTAGTGGTTCGCTAACAGGATACAGGATTGTACAAGTACGCTTTCGCTGTTTCATTTGGCTGCATTTCGATATACACATGTTCATGAATCCTTCAGCACATATACAATAATCCTTCAGCTTTTCAGCAGATATACCGTAACCCTTCGTCTATTCAGCACATAGACAATAAATTTCACACACAGGAATTTTTCGGGCACAATTTACATATCCAACAATTTTCTAGCATTTGTCAAATAAACGTAAGAAGCCATGCATTTGATGTCCTGTCGGATTGTCTATGTCCTGAAAAGCAGAAGGATTATTATATATGTGCTGAAAACCTGAATGATTATTACATATGTGCTGAAAACTTGAAGGATTATTTTATATTTGCCTTATCTATGTATATTTGTCTGACGCACAAAATGTCACTCAAATCACACCTGTTGAAAACTCGTAAGTCTGATCTGATCATATGAAATTGACATGCATGAGATTTGTAAGCATCAAGAACATGCTTCAGTGAAGAAATGTTCTGTAAAATATTCAATTTTTATCCCTCGGCCATTTTGGCCTCGGGGTATTGTCGTTGCCATGTACGTCCGTCCGTCCGTCGTACCGTACGGACAGACCCGTCCGTCCGTCCGTTAACGCATTTTAGGCAAAACCGCTTGAGATACCATAACCAAATTTTCAGCACTTATTTATCTAGTGCTAAGTCAGACGCCTATTGAAAGTGGCTTCCCTCAGCCAATATTTTACAGAGTTCTGCCCCTTTACAGATATATTAATTTCTATTTCTGTCCTATATGCCTGAATATAACCAACTATATCTGCAGAACTGTGTTTGGTATAGCTACTATATTTTGGAAACTTATTTATATTGTTGTATTCTACAAGCCAACAAAGGATTACTCGCCTCGGCTTATGGAGTTATGCCCCTTTCGGATGTAATAATCTTCGATTTTGTTATCTGTAGTTGAATGTACAAGTTATATCTGCAGATCCGTGTTCAGTACAGCTTATTCGTCTCGGTTCTTATTTTACAGTAGTGCTAAGTCCGACGCCTATCGAAAGTGGCCCATACTTTACAGAGTTATGCCCCTTTACTGATATATTAATTTCTATTTCTGTCCTATATGCCTGAATGTAACCAACTATATCTGCAGAACTGTGTTTGGTATAGCTACTATATTTTGGAAACTTATTTATATTGTTGTATTCTACAAGCCGACAAAGGATTTCTCGCCTCAGCTTATGGAGTTATGCCCCTTTCAGATGTAATAATCTCCAATTTTGTTATCTGTAGCTGAATGTACAAGTTAAATCTGCAGATCCATGTTCGATACAGCTTCGTCTCGGTTCTTATTTTACAGAGTGCTATGTCAGACGCCTATCGAAAGTGGCTCCCCTCGACCTATATTCTACAGAGTTATGCCCCTTTACAGATATATAATTTTTCTATTTCTGTCCTATATGCCTGAATGTAACCAACTACCGGTATATCTTGATCATCCCACATAGAACTATCTCTTCCCCAATTCACACTACACATGAGTCACAATCACTTGGGGAAAGCTGAGGGGTTTTGATTAGATCAATCTCATGTTTCTTTGATATTTTTATCTCAGATATGACCCCATGCCAGAAGAAGAATCACACTATGATGCTGGTGAATATAGCGTGGGAAACTCTCCTGTTATACTCTGATCGCACAGTCACGCAACTTATTGATGCTGGACATAATATGATTATCGTGGAGGAGATTGGACGGCAGTTCTGGCCGGCCTGGAACAATACAATGCTCCGACGAGACTACGGCAACTACCGTGTCAGTGTTGTATTGAAACTAC
>JAVTVY010029379.1:0-12000 GCA_036873755.1 Hanleya hanleyi
ACGAGCGGGACTGTAAAAGAGTGGGTCAAGAAACACCTACACGCCCTCGGCCGAATCCTCGCAAAGCTTGCCGGAAAAGCCGCGGCGGCGCTGCCCGGTAGCTGAGAAGCGTGGCGGTATCAACGCGTTTCGGGATGAACTAGGGTTTACAGACTGGCGCCGCAAGGCATCGGAAAGGCTGCCCCCTCAGGCTGTGGTAGCTCTACAGACAGCGAGCGAAGAACTTGGTGGGGCTGCAGCGGCGGTCGAAAGCGTTGAACTCCAGGACCTCGACGGAAGCGCCAAGGTAGCCACAGACGCTGTTGAGAAAATGAAAACGGCCTTCACGGACGCGCAAATCGATGAAGTCCTCGGCACCATGAGCGACCCCCCTTTAAATCTCCGAGAGCTGCGTGGGCTTGACAAAGCCCTCCAGACCATTCGGGGTGAGCTCACCAACAACCTGTCCAAGCTGTCAGCATTGGATGACCGCATTGCTCTCGAGGAAGGAAAACTGAATGAGACTGACGCAGATGACGCAGACTCTCGAAGGCGCGTCGCAGAGCGTGTTCGAGAACTAAAGGATGAGTGGGCCGCCCGCCTTGAGGCTGCAACTGCCAGTCGGGAGGCTCTTCGCTCACAGATTAACAGAATCCGTGAGACGATAAACCGCGTCCTGAACGAAGACACTACACTGGCTGAGCGACTTCGCACATTGTTCAGAGAGCAGGGGGTAACCATTGTTAGCATCCTCACTGCGCTGGGCTTAGCCGTGTCCACGCTAGTGCTTGCTTTGACGGGCGGGGGCACCCCGGCCCCAACACTGACTCCTTCCAAGCCAGGCGTTCCGACGAGCGGGACTGTAAAAGAGTGGGTCAAGAAACACCTACACGCCCTCGGCCGAATCCTCGCAAAGCTTGCCGGAAAAGCCGCGGCGGGCGCTGCCCGGCATAATTGGGAGCATTGTTTCCTGGCTTCTTAGCCTTATGGCGAAAACTGCTGGATGGCTTGCAGAGAATATGTTGTCCTTGGTTGTTGCGGCTGCGGGGGGGCTGCTTTATGTGGTGACTCGCGCCTGGCTAACAAAATAGCCAAATGGTCACCAGCCCAGCTACGATGACACCGACGATGATTGCGGTCTTTTCGTCGTCGTGTTGACTAGCTGGGACCGTGGAGGCAGCGACATCTCGCGAGGAGTGAACCGGCGCGGTGGGAACGGCATGATCCAGCATCGCGGTCTTGCCACTCGCTGTGGGAACAGCATGATCCAGCGTCGCGGTCTTGCCACTCGCCGTGGGAACCACTCCTTTTTCTCCCGTATCTCCTTCTGTGTTTGGAGGAGCGACTGTTGCGTTAACGTCCGCGTTCTCGCCCAGTTTTTGATTTTCTGTTGCAACTACGATCTCATTGTTGTAACCGGCGATATGGCCTATGCGGAGCAACATGCCACTGGGCGCCATGTACAGACCGATTCCGAACACATAGTTAACTTTGGAGCCTGCATACTGCAGGACGTCTTGGTAGCGTTTTATCGCTGATGAGAGGTCAACTGGAGAGGAGACTGCATCCTCGATGTTGGCGAGAAACTGCTTCTGCGCGTCAAATGCTGTGCCCTCTCCTAAAATCCGTGTGCGCGTCTGAGCCTGGGCGCCGAGGATGGCCCATACATACGTTCGAATGGAATCATTAACACGCTCGACGCCTGCATGTGTGAAGCCCTCCGATCTGTCCAGCATGAACGTTGTCCACGCCTTGTCAGCCTCCGATCCCTGCGCAATGTAGTCAATGTGAAAGTGTTTTTTTCGGAAAGTAAACGAATGCCAGGTTGGGTCGTACGGTTTTGGAAGTCGCATGTAGCCTGCGTGTGTGGCATAGAAGTAAATCGTTCCTATGCCGCTGTTTTCGCTCTGCTGCTGTCTCCAATCGGCATGCGGCGACACCCCAAACTCTGCACAGATGCGCTCATATGCTCTGCGGTCAAATGGATTGTTAAATGCCGCCCAGGCGTCGTCTTGAGGGAGCGGGGCCTGGATCTCTTTTAGGATCCGCCTGATCTGAAAGTAGACATGAAAGGTGTAGAGGGCCCGGGTGTGGCTAGCAGTTGGTGAGTGTCTTGGTGAGTGAATGACGTCCCAGTAACACTCGTTACAGCGGTGTACAACCCGCCCGCTTGGTAGGTGGCCTTTGCATTGAAGCTAAAGGCGTGTCTATTATCCATGCGCAATCCTTGCTGGTTTAGCACTTCGTGTGGCCGGCTACTATGTTTGTAACACTGAGCAACATTCAAAATGGCGCAGCAGTCGACCTTACGCATGCGCTCAAGAACCAAAACGGACAATACAAAGTAGCACTGCTCGAGCTCACTTTCTACCCACTATGGGAGAACGTCCCAGCCGGAACTAGCTTCTCTGTTGGCGGAAAGCTTGTGGCTGTCCCTAGCGGTTATTACAATGTCTGTTCCCTTAATAAAGAGGTCTTCAAGCCACACGGGGCGGGCCTGGAGATAAACCATGCCACCGGTCGACTGAAGTTGAAGACCGACAGTAGCATACAACTGTTTGGCCTTGCGCGGCTCCTGGGATTCTCAAATCCTGACAGTATCCTGAATGGGACAGTGCAGGGCGACAGCTTCCCCACACAGCACCCCATAAAGAAGTGTTCGCTCACCTGGGTGAGGTGAACACATCGCGCAATCTAGTGGGGAAGGCAGTCGAGACGGCTCGCACCAGCACTGCATACCCTTATGTGACCTACCCTTCCACTCTTCTCAGAGCTATAGCTGTGACCGGTGAGGGAATAAACTGCGGAAAAACCGTTTCTTTCCCTAACCCACAGTATAAGCCACTAATACCTGGCCCTATCTCACAGCTAACGTTCTCCCTGTTAGATAGATCAGATACACTTGTAAAGACTGCTTATATCAGTGTAACTCTGGGTATTCATGACAACGATGGTTGAATCCGCTGGTCCCAGATGCAGCGATTTGGCCTTAAGCGATCTCGCTGATACCGAAGGGTTTGGCGACGCGGGTCACAATGACCACCTATACGGCTTTCAGTTCAGAAACGGCTTATACCATCGAAAGAAGCTTATGCCAGGAAAAAACACGGATGTAAGTTTCAAAGACCACGCGGACGCACGTGAGATATAGCCTCGTTAAAACGGAAAAAGGACAATGGACTCTCGCCGAAAGTGACAATGTGGGCTGTCTCACTGACCTTAATGTGGTCGAACCGGGAGTACAGGTCGATAAATTCGGGTTTGTGAGAAAGGTTTTTAATCGAGGTACGGCATTCCTGTCCTACAGTCCGGTTGAAAACAACGTCAAAATACACCTCCAGGACTGGAAATCCTATTTAAGAAGCACTGGTCCTCGAGGGGCTCTGGTAATAAATACGTTGTTACCCACCCTGACCACTCTTCCTTCAGACTCAACTATCGTTGCTGCAATACTGTTACCGCCCGCTCCCGCTCCCGATAGATTTGTGGACATACTACCAGATCTCCAGATCAAGTGGCTGGATAAGCACGCTGATCAGGAGTTGCGGATTTCTTTAGCGCAGTTAAAAAGCCTGTCGTGCATCTGTCGTTAGAGGGCGTAACTACTCGAGTAGGGAACTATGTGACAGTGAGCAACATCTTCCTAGCTGAAGGCGTCGGCTTAAAATCTCTCAAGGTGTTCAACCGCCCCTTGGATAACCTCGAGTTAGATATTCTTGATAACAGCATATAGATTTATCATGGGACTATATCCAACATTGGACGAGGCCGAATCCGCGCATGACTACAGGCTAAAGCATATCTGTGATATCCAACATGAACTCTCCCAAGATCGTGATTCTCGGTCGAGCTTGTACAAAAAATACCGCAAAGCGGTGAATGCTGTAGATGGCGTTGACGCTGCGCTTGCCACAGTGGCTTTGGGCCTCGGCGCGACTGGGGTCGGCCTCTTGTCGACTATAATTGCCGCACCCGTTGTTGTAGCGCTTGAAGTCTCGGCTCTTTCAAGTGGTTTGGCTGGAATAGCGTGCAAGTTCATATCTCGACGCCTGACCATCAAAGCTAAAAAACACGATGAAATTCGCGTCCTAGCGTCATCAAAGTTGGATTCCATCGCAGATGCTATCTCGCAAGCACTTGTGGATAACAACATCTCTGATAGCGAGTTCCGTCACATCCTAGCGGAGAAAACTAAATATGATGCAATGAAGAACGCGATCAGGGCTAAATCGTTGAAAGCATCCCATATCAGCCAGGAAGAAAAAAACGCACTTCTGAAGCAAGGCAGGGAGGAGGCAAGGAAACAGTTTGCCAGGGCAATCGAGGTAGAATCTCGATAAACTGCTTTCTACAGGCGGAGTATTAAAGACGCCATGCGCAGCCCCTGCCACCCGGAACCTTTTTCGGCGCATTAGCATATCATGTTAAAGACATGGCTGACACTGCAAATAAGACATGCCGTCGATCGATGGTAAAATGCTAGCCAACATGGCCTATCATGCCGCTGTCATTAGCGGTTTAGCGATAGGTTATGCTCGTCTGGGCAAAATTGTTTGGAAAGGCCCTGCCCCCAAGTTGGAGTTGGATTACACCGGCTATGACGTAGGAATGCTTATTGCCGACGTCGGCCTAGCCTTAGCCACGAAAGACTTGCTGATTAAGCAAGGAATCCTCCCTGCCGATATATTGAAGTAAGAGCAAGTGGTGGGTAAAAAGGATGGAGAGAAAAAACATTCGCAAGTTTCGAGATGTTGTGGGCCGTCCCGAAGCTCTACATTTGCAGTTTGGATTACACGTAACCCGTGGTTTTTTGTCTCTGTCAAAAAATCTGCTCTCTGAACAGATTTCACAAAATAAGTCCGACACCCTAGAAGTCCTCTCGGTCACCCTCCCTGCTGGTGGACTCCATGCGCGCCCGGCTGGCTGTTAGTTTTTACTAAACCTGGTATGTGGACGGCGATGGTGGGAGGGCGCGGCGACCTGTAGTAGTCTAAGTTATTACTACTACAGATTCATTATTAGTAGGGCATAGGCTATGGCTGCGCCTACCAGCCATTGCTGATTCCGTCGTGAATGTTCGCGGGCCATGGCCTGGGAATCCTGGGTGGCTGCTAATGTCCAGTAGTAGTGGGAGATGGGTTCCTTCTCTCGCAAATCCACTTTGTTAAGGACTGCATCTGTGAACGCATGTAGGATCTCCCGTCGCCCCTCGTTGTTGTCGCCATCTTCATACATAGCCTGTACCACGGCACGGTAATCCATGAATGAATTCACCTTGGATGCATACCGTAGAATGCGAAACGCTTGGGTCTTCGACATTCCGCTGGAAAGCCGTGGACAGGTCTCCATCATTCCACAGGAAGAGTGTGGACGGGTTTCCGTCCCGCAGGTAGAAGAGTGTAGGCAGGTCTCCGACATTCCGCTGGAAAGATGTGGACGGGTCGCTGTAAGTGTGTGTCTATATAAGATGATGTTTAAAGCCGTTACTGGTATCTCCATCGATTCTGTATGTTTAATAGGTGGTTGCGGCGTAGAGCCTGGGCCGGCAAGGGTGGTGGGCCGTCCCGAGGCTCTACAGAGTATGCGCCCAGCCCCCCACTTGGGAAGCTCCCCGCTCCCCCACACCTCCCCCACAAATTAGTGTCCCTTGGGAAGCTCCCCGCTCCCCCACACCTCCCCCAAAAATTAGTCCACTCGCCCTCCCTGCTGCTGCTATGCACATTTATATATGTTTAAAGAGGTAAAAGCGTCATTTAAAAAATATTCAGCGAATAACATATTTCGATAAAAGTTATTCAGTAGTTGAAAGCAACTATGGTGAACGTGTTTCTGTGACCTCATTTTTTAATATCACGGGCATTGAAATCACACTTCTGACATTTACTGAAAAACGTAACAGCACCTGCACTTGGCTCCAGTGCCTGAGATGACGTCAGAAAACGCGCACTGGCATTCCGAGCGTGATGCTTTGCAGCGTCATACTCGATCTTAGAACTTTTATCGCACTGTGACGGCTTCTAACGTGACGTCATGGATACCTGATCACGTTATCCGACGTCATTTCCCATTTTCATGTTGTTCACTAGACCGAATTGAAGAATCTGACAATATTGATCCCTATATGAAATACGAGATTTCAATACTTGAAAATCTTTTGGCAAATGTTGCAAGTGATCATGCTGTTCAGTTTACCCGAACAACTAAAATCACGCTACTACCTCTTTAATATTTATAGAGAATAAAATTAATAACTATTCACCAAGTGACGAGAAAAGCTTGCACCTTTTTGGTCTCCCATTAGTCAGTCCCGAGTACCAGAATGGAAGTATATTGTAAAACGGCAACCAATTAATTAGACTGGTTGCACCGCTTGTATATCCATACAGTAGTCGGGCATCGGCTGGTATCTCGCATACGGGCTGAATTCGAACGATGCTCTCTACTGGCTGATAATTCCAGCCGTCCGATTCAATTTCACCCCACAAACAGGGTCGATCGAATCATCTGGCAACACCCTGTTCAGAGCTTGCGATTGGTTATCACAGTGTAGGTTGCCCTTCATTGGGCAAAAGAGTATGGCAAGCCAAAGTGCTTTTTATTCCGAATTTCCGATATCGGAAATTGCAATTCCCGATATCGGAAATAGAATTCCCGACATCGGGAATTAGAATTTCCGATATCGGAAATTCAGTGACAATTTTCGATATCGGAAATAGACTTTCCCATATCGGGAATTCAATTTCCGATATCGAAAATAGAATTTCCCATATCGGAAATTGTCATCGAATTTCCGATATCGGAAATGAAAGCTGGAAGCTTTACAAAACCTAGGGGTGCATTCCACACCTAAATGATGTGCGGCTAAAAACAGGCAGGGGTTCGGATGTTCGGCCATAAATAAATGTAAAATGTGTCAAATTCTACCCGCAACCCAGCGAAAACTTATGAAATCATTTTCTTAGTATGTATGTTAAAGTGTTTCCCGTCCAAAGGACAATTTAAAATGGCGAAAAAAACAGGGGGTCGACCTACTCGTTTTTTGTAAAATTTTATGGCCATAAAGTAATCATCATTTTCGCTTCCCGAAAAAGTGCGGATTTGTTAAGGACTGCATCTGTGAACGCATGTAGGATCTCCCGTCGCCCCTCGTTGTTGTCGCCATCTTCATACATAGCCTGTACCACGGCACGGTAATCCATGAATGAATTCACCTTGGATGCATACCGTAGAATGCGAAACGCTTGGGTCTTCGACATTCCGCTGGAAAGCCGTGGACAGGTCTCCATCATTCCACAGGAAGAGTGTGGACGGGTTTCCGTCCCGCAGGTAGAAGAGTGTAGGCAGGTCTCCGACATTCCGCTGGAAAGATGTGGACGGGTCGCTGTAAGTGTGTGTCTATATAAGATGATGTTTAAAGCCGTTACTGGTATCTCCATCGATTCTGTATGTTTAATAGGTGGTTGCGGCGTAGAGCCTGGGCCGGCAAGGGTGGTGGGCCGTCCCGAGGCTCTACAGAGTATGCGCCCAGCCCCCCACTTGGGAAGCTCCCCGCTCCCCCACACCTCCCCCACAAATTAGTGTCCCTTGGGAAGCTCCCCGCTCTCCCACACCTCCCCCAATTCGATGACAATTTCCGATATGGGAAATTCTATTTTCGATATCGGAAATTGAATTCCCGATATGGGAAAGTCTATTTCCGATATCGAAAATTGTCACTGAATTTCCGATATCGGAAATTCTAATTCCCGATGTCGGGAATTCTATTTCCGATATCGGGAATTGCAATTTCCGATATCGGAAATTCGGAATAAAAAGCACTTTGGCTTGCCATACTCTTTTGCCCAATGAAGGGCAACCTACACTGTTTTTTGTAAAATTTTATGGCCATAAAGTAATCATCATTTTCGCTTCCCGAAAAAGTGCGGATTTTGGTCCGCCAGATACTCAATTCTGGACACGATTACTCTGTAGAGGCGACTGGGTGCGATCAACAAGCAATTATTATATCCTCGTTTGGAGAAATGGTTACGTCCAGCAGGGTGATACTATAGATATCAGTTAGTAGAAAGGTAAGAAGAATTACCTTGCTGTCAAAATTGGGCGACCTTCCCTATTATAAAATTAGGGAGACACCACTTGTACGAAACCGTGGCAAGTGTGGAGTGCACCCTAGAGTTGCAATTTCCGGCATCGAAAATTCAGTGACAATTTCCGATATCGGAAATTGACGGTCATGAATTTCCGATATCGGAAATTTTAATTCCGATATCGGGAATTCAATTTCCGATATCGAAAATTCTCGAATAAAAAGCACTTTGGCTTGCCATAGAAGAGGGCCAATGATTGTTCGTTCTTGGAAGTCGGTGGCTGTTTATTCGGACCGGCTGTCGACCAATAAATGCAGAGAATGAGAGCCAGACATAATTTTGAATCGAAGGTGCTGTTTGGATATAAACGTGAGGTAGCCAGACTACCGAATTATGTAAAACAGTTTTCATAGTTTGGCTTTTGCTGGTTTTGTTTGCCCAGACAAGGTCTGTGCGACTGTTATCGTGGGAGCAAATGGATCATTCAAAGGCAAAGGGTCTTCAGGGAGAGGGCTGAACCGACTGACGCCAAATACTGCTGTGGCTACAGAGATACTTTGTTCCTGATTGTGTCACTGAAGTGATGAACAACAAATGTGCGATCCAATCTCAATGAGCTCGTGTGGTGGCCGGTGTCATCAAGAAACCTATGCACAGGTAGATAGAACACCTCTGAAACTTCATCCTCCTTTAGAACTGGCTCGAAGCCTTCTCGGATGTGAGCCACCACAGGCAGGACTAAAAACTCCAAGGACACTATCATCGGTGGTAACGTGCATATCACTTCAACATTTTCCCGCTCCAGACCCACTTCCTCGTTTGCTTCTCGCAAAGCCGCTTCTATCTCGTCTCCGTCCGAGTCCTCGATTTTGCCACCAGGGAAGACGACTTCACCGCCGTTGGGTTTAATATTCTCAGACCCAACGGTCAGCAAAACGTTTAAAACGCCGTCTCTATATATAAGGCCAATGAGAACTGCCGCCCTCTTCAAAACTGGCGAAATTTCCAGCAAAAGCTTTTGGACTCGGGCGTCGTTCCGACCATCAAATCGTTGTAGCTTTCTTCTCAATTTAGACACCGGTATATTGATATCACAGTCGAATTCTGAGAATGGCATGGTAATTCTGGAAGGGCAGAGTGAATTATTTCAAATGTGTCTCGAAAACAAATAGTATATTATACAGCTAATGTTTGGGTTGGGTTGGAACTAATATCGCTAGTAGGTTAATTTGCATGGTTTAGCATCGTCACCAGCATAAAAGGAGCGTTTGTATAAAAGTCCAGAGGATGGATAGTACAAAGCCGTGAAAGGGAAAGTTAAGAGGCGAAAATGAGCAAAAACACAGGTTAAAGTTTCTAGATAACATAAGGAGATGTTGAAATCTACTAACATTTCCCTTTAAGTTTTAATGTCTCTTTCCATAATATTTCAGTCATATCACGACGAACCTCCTGTTGCTCCAAAGAAGCAAATCGTTGAGGCAACGTGCAACCAGACACACGCCATCCACCCAATACAACACTGAGGACAGCATCTAAGACACAGATAGGAAGCAAATATTCGTGCACCTTCGCATACCCAAGTCTATACCCAACAATTTACAATTTTGAACAATTTACCCCTTTCATTATGTCAATGTAAATGACGGGGTGAGTGAGTGAGTAGTAGGGTTTAACGTCGTTTTCAACCTTCTTTCAATCATATCACGACAGTGCCAACAGTGCCACAACATGAGAGTGTTCACAGTTCCTATTACCCTGGACATTGATCAGCCCAGCTAGTAAATGACAGAACGTTAGTGTAGTATTTAGCTTGAAATGTGAAGATGACATTCGTGCAATACAGACAAGTATATTTACAGTCCTAGAAACAACATTATCAAGTTCCTGTTGCTTCCCATCGAGAGATATACATATGAAGCCAGGCAGAAACGGTTCGGTAATGTATAAAGTGACAAATAAAGGCTAACATTACCAGTCATCAATAATAAGTTATATAAGTCAGCCCAGTTTTCCTCTCGGCTCTGCTCTCGTTTAAAATAGGATTATTACATTGTCCTTTTACTGCACAGTCACATGCATGTTAGAGCCCCCATGGTGCAATATTCGTCAAAATTTGAGTATCTGAATTTTCAAAAAGCCTATATCTTTGATCTCAGTGTTTTCAAATTCTTGGACTTTTCAAAGAGATCCCTTACAGCAGATATGATTTGACAGAATGGGTCGTGTATGGACATAGTGATTCCAAAAAGACAGTTAAAACGCGAAACTCCGAATATCGCCGTGGCCACTGCGCAACAGTAAAAAGCAGTAAACCCCCATGTTTGGTAAGTTTTGCCCCTGACTTCGTCGCTAAAGTAGTGGACAAAAAAACGATATTCTAGTCCGAATATGCTTTTCCAATTTTCCTGCCTATGGCCCTTATCTTCAAGAAAGCGATGTAAAGGCAGATAGAACACGTCTGAAACCTCGTCTTTGTTCATCACTGGCTCGAACTCTTCTTTAATGACAGCTACCACAGGAATGGTTAAATAATCTGGAGACACGATCATCGGTGGTAAAGTACATATCACATCAACATTGTCCGGTTCCAAACCGATTTCCTCTTTCGCTTCTCGCAAAGCCGCTTCTATCTCGTTCGTGTCGGTGTCGTCGACTCTGCCTCCAGGAAAAGCCACCAGACCACTGTGCGAGCGGAGAGAAGTGGATCTTACGGTCAGCAAGACATGTATAATTCCATCTCTGATGATCAGACCTATCAAAACTGCCGCCTTTCTTAAGAAGTGTGGAACCTCGGAGAACAGCTCTTGAACTCTGACGTCTTTTTGGCCGTTGAATCGGAGGAGGTTTTCTCTCACACTGGAAACCGGTATATTTACATCATAGCTGGATCTTGAAGACGCCATGGCCATCTCTGCAAAGGCAGATTGAAAAATCCATCAACGATCGTGGAACCGTTCAACTCATCGTGCATATAAAATATGTTATATATTGTTTAAAAAATGCTGGTTTTATTTCGTTGTGATGAAGCCATACACTTGGCGTCGTCAGTTGCAGGGTGTACATTTACAAACACAGTACCGGTAATAGTTCGTTCACCTCGACTGACAAACTAGGACAAAACTTATTTGCCAGGTAAAAGGGGGTCATTGCCTTGACATAGATAGACATGGGTTAAAAAAAACTATCATTACATCATAGGCCTAGTTCGCAGTTAACCCAGACACTCGATCTATCAAGATTATACCAGTAAACTGATTCAACTTTTAAACCTTGACGGAGTTGACGAAGTACTGTTCACAATGTAACTGGCAATCAACACGAAGCTAATATAACAAATACTGACTGCGAGTTGATGCTCTGAAACTGGTACTGAAATAGTGCCGGTGTTGAGGCTTAGAATGTCCGTTGGCTAAGAGTGTCCAGCTCCTGTCTTTCAACCCAGCCAGAACATTCTTCCTCCACCTTAAAGATAAGAGTCATTTGCGTACACTTCGCCATGCATCCATAAGAAGGCTTGCGAATCGTTTGTCGCCATTATTGCGGAACGATATCCGATACTTTACCGTATACTGTTCGGTCTTCATCCTCCAGAGAACAGACTCGATAAATCTGATAAATTACAGGCTTTTCATACTACTTCTGAAACATATATTGTCTAAGCTTACAAAAGATACACATAGGAATAACTTCCGTATCATCCAAGAGGTGTTGTAGATCTGTAATTTTGAACACGTAGGACAGCACATGACTCGAAAATGTTGGGGTTACGTCGGTAGAGTTTAGCTGATTGGCTGACGACATCATGTGGTTTTGATTTCGAGGAATTCCCTCATATAGTTGCCGAAAGTCATCTTCACCAGCCAAGTCAACTACATCGCGAAGCTCTCTACGCTGCCTTGACATTCTTGGCTGGTGGCAGAGGAATACTGCT
>JAVTVY010029380.1:0-13424 GCA_036873755.1 Hanleya hanleyi
TTGAATTCTTTAAAGATGTTTGCATTCAGCGTATCGCTACCATTAACAAAATCCATAATTTAATTGCACAGATAGTGAGATTATTGAATTCGCGTCCCTTTAGTTCACAGCCCGCTGGACCGTTTCCATGGAGCTATGACGTAAAAGCATTGTTCTAGATAATCAGCTTGCTTTCGGCGTGAGAATCGAAAGGAACAGGACAGAAAAACAATTCTTGCCTACGGCACCCGGTATTCCCAAGCGGTCACCCATCCAAGTACCGACCGGGCTCGACGCTGCTTAACTTCGGTGATCAGACGAGAACCGGTGTGTTCAGCGTGATATGGCCGTAGACATTTGATGATGCTAAGAAAATGTACTTGAATGAAAGAAACAATGAAAACACGCACGCAAATAAAAAATTACCAAGTATTTCGCAACTGTATTGAATTCTTTAAAGATGTTTGTATTCAGCGTATCGCTACCATTAACAAAATCCATAATTTAATTGCACAGATAGTGAGATTATTGAATTCGCGTCCCTTTCAGTTCACAGCCCGCTGGACCGTTTCCATGGAGCTATGACGTAAAAGCATTGTTCTAGATAATCAGCTTGCTTTCGGCGTGAGAATCGAAAGGAACGGGACAGAAAAACAATTCTTGCCTACGAGAACGGTATTCCCAAGCGGTCACCCATCGAAAAGTACTGACCGGGCTCCGACGCTGCTTAACTTCGGTGATCAGACGAGGAACCGGTGTGTTCAACGTGATATGGCCGTAGACATTTGATGATGCTAAGAAAATGTACTTGAATGAAAGAAACAATGAAAACACGCACGCAAATAAAAATTACCAAGTATTTCGCAACTGTATTGAATTCGCTTTAAAGATGTTTGCATTCAGCGTATCGCTACCATTAACAAAATCCATAATTTAATTGCACAGATAGTGAGTTATTGAATTCGCGTCCCTTTTAGTTCACAGCCCGCTGGACCGTTTCCATGGAGCTATGACGTAAAAGCATTGTTCACAGATAATCAGCTTCTTTCGGCGTGAGAATCGAGAACAGGACAGAAAAACAATTCTTGCCTACGGCACCCGGTATTCCCAAGCGGTCACCCATCCAAGTACTGACCGGGCTCGACGCTGCTTAACTTCGGTGATCAGACGAGAACCGGTGTGTTCAGCGTGATATGGCCGTAGACATTTGATGATGCTAAGAAAATGTACTTGAATGAAGGAAACAATGAAAACACGCACGCAAATAAAAATTACCAAGTATTTCGCAACTGTATTGAATTTTTTAAAGATGTTTGCATTCAGCGTATCGCTACCATTAACAAAATCCATAATTTAATTGCACAGATAGTGAAGTTATTGAATTCGCGTCCCTTTTAGTTCACAGCCCGCTGGACCGTTTCCATGGAGCTATGACGTAAAAGCATTGTTCTAGATAATCAGCTTGCTTTCGGCGTGAAAGTCGAAGGAACAGGACAGAAAAACAATTCTTGCCTACGGCACCGGTATTCCCAAGCGGTCACCCATCCAAGTACTGACCGGGCTGACGCTGCGCTTCGGTGATCAGACGAGAACCGGTGTGTTCAGCGTGATATGGCCGTAGACATTTGATGATGCTAAGAAAATGTACTTGAATGAAAGAAACAATGAAAACACGCACGCAAATAAAATTACCAAGTATTTCGCAACTGTATTGAATTCTTTAAAGATGTTTGCATTCAGCGTATCGCTACCATTAACAAAATCCATAATTTAATTGCACAGATAGTGAGATTATTGAATTCGCGTCCCTTTTAGTTCACAGCCCGCTGGACCGTTTCCATGGAGCTATGACGTAAAAGCATTGTTTTTTTTCTTTTGAAAGATAAAGAATTTATTCACAGATACATACAATTACATTGATAATACATACTTTTGAACCATTACACAGTGCAGCCCTTTAAAATATAATAAATATCACAGACAAAATTGGACTGTCTTAATTCGTTCTTTCAAAGTTTGCAATCAGTCTCTATGGACTACAACAAAAAGATAAGTCTTGACCGTTGTATCTTACAAATTGCATTATTTCTGCACCATATCCTGCGAAAGGTTTCTCTTTCCAACCTAATAATGTCCACATGTGCTCTACTTTTAATAGTTTGCTTTGCGACCGCAGTAATAGACTGAACTGTTCTATCTTTCCTTTGAAACACCACATCGTTTCGTGCACACCATGTACTAAATAACAAGACATTGATTAGATACATGTACAATACTTTGACCTCATTTGACATACGTACTGTGAATAATTTGTGAAACAGATGACTGTCGCTCATAACCGGGAAAAACCCATCGTACCGTGTAAATATCAATTTAAATTCTTCAAAAGCCTGTTTAATAACGGTACATTCTATGAAAAGATGTTTCTGAGTTTCAGAGGCAGGGCAAAATACACATTTATCGTCAGTTGCCACATTACGACGCAGTAAACGCTCTTTTACCGGTAAAATATCATGGACTAACTTAAAATTAAAATTAACAAGGTTGTGATTCATAAACATGTGAAATACATTATCCCATATATTTGTCCACAGCAACTGTGGCGCTGCTCGCATAACTCTTGGCACTTCCACCGTTCTATTTACAAAGATGCTATATATATATTTACATCTGTACATTGTTTGAGGCAAGGTCTGTCCGCTATAAAATTCCCTCCACGCGCCAAGTACAAATTTATAAAACACAGGCATGGTCTCAGAATGCGGAACATTTGATCTAGCATATTCTGGACGTACATTCTTCAAGGATAATCCTATCCAATATATCGCGAAATATTTCCAGTCGGCGACTGATCCATAAATTAACTTTAAAACATGTTTCACTGCAAATGTTTTGAGTTTACAGTCAATGTTCTGAATATTTAAACCACCACATGAAAACTTGTTATATAAAACATTCCTAGTTACACCTTCGGGTTTTCCATCCCACAAGAACTTAAAAACATCTTGGGTACATTGTTTAACACATTTTTTAGGTAAGATTACACACTGTGCCGTGAACCAGAGCATTGCAAGTGCAACCGTGTTAATTAAAACAGATTTACCCCTCAGTGTCAAATATCTTCCCGTCCAATTGGACACTCTTTTTTTCACTTTGTTTAAAACATGAGAGGAGTTCAATTCCCCCTGATCTTTGCCAAAGTACACACCACAAATCTTAGCATTTTTAACCACATTGAATCCGGAATTAGGAATCGAATTTTCGTCCCAATTACCTATCGGTAATGCAGTACTCTTTCCCAAATTCAACACTGCTCCAGATGCCCTTCCATACTTTTTTGACAGGTCAACGACAGGGGGAATCGAATCTCTCTCAGACAGTATAATTGTTGTATCGTCTGCAAAGGCAGACACCTTGGCTTCTTTACGTGTACCTGGTATACGTATACCTTTGATTTCAACGCTGGCTCTTACTGCCGCTAAAAATGGCTCCAGTGAGCATACATACAACAGAGGGGACAAGGCACAACCCTGTCTAACACCCCTTGATAAACCAAACGCTTCAGTCACATGACCGTTAACAATAACAGAACTTGTTATATCAGTATATAATAATTTAACCCAACGGCAAAAGTCATGTCCAAAACCATATTGTTCTAAACATCTAAAAAGAAAAGACCACTCTACTCGGTCAAAGGCCTTCTCCTGGTCCAAATTCAGAAAACATGCTCCAAAATCCTTTTGCTCAACATAGTCATATGTATTCCGCAGAAGATGTATATTATCGAAAATAGTTCTACCGGGTACTCCGCAGGTTTGATTTTGGTGAACAATAAATTCAATTACTTCCTTCAAACGATCACAAAGAGCTTTAGATACAATTTTGTAATCACAGTTCAGCAAACTCACAGGTCTGTAGTTCTTTATGGACTCCGGGTTATTAGCATCTTTACATAATAAGGTTATTAGCCCAGAACGCTGACTTGGACTCAAAACGCCCTTTTCATAACAATAATTGACAACTTCGGTAAATTTTTTACCTAACAAAGACCAATACTGCAAATAAAATTCAGCCGGTAACCCGTCGCAACCTGGTGACTTGTATTTTGACATGTTACTTAACGCTAAATATAATTCTCTTTCAGTTAGTGAACCTTCACATAAGTTTTTACTCTGTTCATTCAATTGTGGCAGACTTGACAAAAAATCATTTTGACATTCGACATCCGTCTGTTGCTCAGTGTACAATTGTTCATAAAAAGATCGTATACATTCAGAAATAGATTTCTGTGAATCATGAAACATAGATGGGTTTTTCTGACATGACATTTTTTTAATTAGTTTGCGCTTCGCCCTGGTGGATTCTTTCCTAATAAAATACCTTGTAGGCTTTTCACCTTGTTCAAACTGAACAGATCTAGCTCTTATAATTGAACCCATTCTAGACTCTTCATGACAAGCATTCATGGCTGACTTAATTGTCTCTATAGCTTCTTTGTTAATAATTGGGTCAGATTTTAATATGTTCAATTCCTCAGTCAAATTAATTAGGTGGCGCTTTTTAAAAGCTGCCTTTCGGATAGCATAATCACGTATTTGCTTCTTGCAGTTACTTTTGAAGTTATCCCATTGTGTAATAATGTCACCACTTGCATTATCTACAAAAACATTTTCATACACATCTTGAATTTTAACAAGTAACTCGTCGTCTCCCAAGAGCGAGACATTCAATTTCCAGTAGCTTGGGCCCCACGAAATTACATCATCAAAATTTACATCATAAGTAGCACAAGAATGATCACTGAAGGAAACATGTATTACGTCAGACTGTGAAACAGAATTTCTCATAATATTTGACACATAAAAACGATCCAATCTGGTAGCGACTTGACCCCGAGACCAAGTGTAGATCTTTTTCTGTGGGTACAATTTTCTATAAATATCACAAACCTGGAAATCAGATTTCAGAACATCAATTTCTTCCTTGCCATCGTTTCTAGCGTTATCATTTCCCCCATATTTGTCGAGATTATTGTTTTCAACAAAATTAAAATCGCCCCCAAGTACAATTATTTCACTACCAGTTATTAATCTATCCAGATCTTTAATAAATAATTTCCTTTCTGTAGCTCCATTTGGCGCATATACACAAACCAGTTTAAGCGAGGTATTATTAATATCAATATTCATTACAATAAAACGACCGTTCGGGCATCTTTGAACATTTCTAATGTTGTAATCTAGAGTATAGCGAATTAAAATGCCCACACCACAACTTCTAGATGAGCCGTAGGCCCACCTAGAATCACACGGTATATTCAGACCCTTAGAATCATTATAGTTCGTAAAGTGTGTCTCTTGTAGAAACAATATGTCAATATCGTTGTTGAACACGAAGTCTCTGACTTGCGCTTTTTTACTTTCATCTCTAAGTCCATTCACGTTTAGAGTTCCAAATCGAATGGAGCTATGTAATGTCATCACAATTAGTAAAGTAAATAGAGTGTTTGTATCCATTGTTCTTGGTTTGTTAGGAAACTGATCATTATTCACTTAGTGTTCTTGTGCTTTTGACCGGCCACTCTTGCTCGCGAAGCAAAAGTTTTCTTTCTTCTGAACTTCAAAAGGAACTCGGAATCACCACCCTGCTGGGGTGTCGGCGTAATTAAATCCATTTGCGAGTCCAGCTCACTCACGTCACTAGTATCCTCAGTATTGTTTCCCTCTGCAGTAGACTGTTCAGGTGCGCTTGATTTTCTCTCCTTCTTTTTCTGCTTCTTTGTTTTAGGTGAATTTGTCTCACCAGCGTTACAATGGATCTCCGCCGCCACATTCACAACTGTCGGTGGGGCTCCCGAGGAGTCCGGTACGACTGCTGACGCATGGTCGGTGTCAACGTTTCCAGTAAGATCTAATTCGGACTCCACCGATTGTTCTACGACGCCGTCCATCTCCCTCTCTTCTCCGTCTTCTTTTGTCTGTTCGATGTTGTCATCAATGACTCTGGCGTTACCGGTATCTGCTGGTTCGGATTCGTCACTGTATGCCATGACATCTATCTCCGAACCATCCTCAGATTCTGAGTCACTAACATTTTGTCTCGCTGGTGGTCTAGTCGTAGTTTTTCTTAATTGTGCCGCATACGAAATTGCTCTGGCACAACAATTTGATCTGGTATGTTCCTTCGAATGACAAATTCGGCAATTCTCGGGACATCCGGCCTCATTATGAGGCTCCACATGAGGACTATAACCGTCACAGTTGTTGCACCACTTGGCTTTACACTCGGCTGCTTGATGGTATTTTTGTCCACATTTTCTACATTCGTGAATTTGCCCTGGATACGTGAACATGACTATGTCCCCTCCAAAATCGATAAAGTTCGGCACATACCTTGTCTTGTGGCATCTGAATCTGTAGATTCTAATTCCGGTTCTCACATGAGTAAAGTCAGGGTCCGTAAACCTTGGCTTTGTCACGTCCAGGCATTCCCCGTAAGGTTTCAAAGCCTCTGAGATGGTGTTGTCACCCATTTCATCTAAAGCCCAATGGCATGTCACGTTCATGTAAACCGATGTCGCAGGCGTAATATCCCATTCGGCCGATTCCAACAAAAACTTGCCTTTGAACAGTAGCTTGTTGTGCGCCGCCTCCGTGGAAACACGGACGTAAAACATTTTCTTGAAATAATTCTTTTGCACACACATCAGCTCCTTCTTCACATCCATCAGATCTCTCAAAATTGGTACAAAATCCTTTCCAAATGTTCTTGAGAACGCTCCCACACTTGTACTGGTAAAACACACAGACAGGGTACGGGCCGGCTTCACCGGAGGGGTAACTTTCACAGGCTTCGACATAATATCAGCCAACACAAAACTCACGATCACTAAATTAGCTGCTGTTGTTGTTGTTGTTGTTGTAAACACAGAGCGATAGAAAATACAACCTCTCTCTTCAACGTCTACAACTGAACTCCTTCATTGTTCTAGATAATCAGCTTGCTTTCGGCGTGAGAATCGAAAGGAACAGGACAGAAAAACAATTCTTGCCTACGGCACCCGGTATTCCCAAGCGGTCACCCATCCAAGTACTGACCGGGCTCGACGCTGCTTAACTTCGGTGATCAGACGAGAACCGGTGTGTTCAGCGTGATATGGCCGTAGACATTTGATGATGCTAAGAAAATGTACTTGAATGAAAGAAACAATGAAAACACGCACGCAAATAAAAATTACCAAGTATTTCGCAACTGTATTGAATTCTTTAAAGATGTTTGCATTCAGCGTATCGCTACCATTAACAAAATCCATAATTTAATTGCACAGATAGTGAGATTATTGAATTCGCGTCCCTTTTAGTTCACAGCCCGCTGGACCGTTTCCATGGAGCTATGACGTAAAAGCATTGTTCTAGATAATCAGCTTGCTTTCGGCGTGAGAATCGAAAGGAACAGGACAGAAAAACAATTCTTGCCTACGGCACCCGGTATTCCCAAGCGGTCACCCATCCAAGTACTGACCGGGCTCGACGCTGCTTAACTTCGGTGATCAGACGAGAACCGGTATGTTCAGCGTGATATGGCCGTAGACATTTGATGATGCTAAGAAAATGTTCTTGAATGAAAGAAACAATGAAAACACGCACGCAAATAAAAATTACCAAGTATTTCGCAACTGTATTGAATTCTTTAAAGATGTTTGCATTCAGCGTATCGCTACCATTAACAAAATCCATAATTTAATTGCACAGATAGTGAGATTATTGAATTCGCGTCCCTTTTAGTTCACAGCCCGCTGGACCGTTTCCATGGAGCTATGACGTAAAAGCATTGTTCTAGATAATCAGCTTGCTTTCGGCGTGAGAATCGAAAGGAACAGGACAGAAAAACAATTCTTGCCTACGGCACCCGGTAAGTAGTATACAAAGCGTAAATAGAGGTCGATTGACCTCAAAAATTTGCATATGACCTCTGTGACGTCACGCGACAGCCAATCAGAAGCGAGTATTGTGTCACATGGGGTCATGTGGTGGTGGTGGGTGGTGGGTTTAAGATGGCGGCTGTGGTGGTGGTGGGTGGTGGGTTTAAGATGGCGGCTGTGGTGGTGGTGGGTGGTGGTTTAAGATGGCGGCTGTGGTGGTGGTGGGTGGTGGGTTTAAGATGGCGGCTGTGGTGGTGGTGGGTGGTGGGTTTAAGATGGCGGCTGTGGTGGTGGTGGGTGGTGGGATGGCGGCTGTGGTGGTGGTGGGTGGTGGGTTTAAGATGGCGGCTGTGTGGTGGTGGGTGGTGGGTTTAAGATGGCGGCTGATATTTGTTCCCCCGGGTAAAATTTAAGGGGTCTCAAGGTCATCTGGCGATCACGTGATCAAGGCATGTACTGACATGTTCCTGATTGCATCAGCATTGGCTGGGTGCCAAGTGTTGACCACTATAGGTCTGGCAACCTTTGACCTTTGTATTCCTCCGCGGTGACGCGGTCTGGCGGTGATGCGGTCGCGGAAGAAAGCTTCCGCGGAGGAAAAGTAGTCCCTAGACTACAAATACGCTGCATGGTCCGATTGGGGCGAGTGAGGCTCTTTTCAGTCATGTCATGGGTGTTTTCACAGAATAAATGCCATGCGAAGGATGGGTACTAGTATTTCGCTGACGTCCTAGTAATAAACATAATCTATAGGTGTTGTACCATGTTAATAGGATCAGTCTAGCATCTGTACCACCCTAGGGTCGAGTGTTTATTGTCCCGTGTATCTCCGCAAGAAAACAACAAACAAAATGGCGGCTCCAGGATGGTGTGGGGATGCCCTTTCCATATCACGGCGTCGACCGTAGCGCCATCTACACACATTGACGCAAGGGAGACAACTCGTGTAGCCTAAGGGTATGAAAATAGCCGTGTTGGAGCTAGGGAGTTACTACTGGTCCAATGGGGTCGAGTGAGGTATCCATGTGAAGCTTAGGTGAAGGGGCATCTGTTGGGATGGGTGTGGGGTTGAACTAGCGTCATTCTGCGCATGCGCGGTGGCCCAAGGGTATGGAAATAGCCGTGTTGGAGCTAGGGGAGTTACTACTGGTCCAGTGGGGTCGAGTGAGGTATCAAAGTGAAGCCTATGTGAGGGGGCATCTGACTGGACTAGTGGGTTTGAACTAGCGTCATTCTGCGCATGCGCGGTGGCCCAAGGGTCTGGAAATAGCCGTGTTGGGAGCTAGCGAAGCCAATAATGGTCCAGTGGGGTTATATGAGGTATCAAAGTGAAGCTTAGGTGAAGGGGCATCTGACTGGACTAGTGCGTTGACATAGCGTCATTCTGCGCATGCGCGGTGGCCCAAGGGTATGGAAATAGCCGTGTTGGGAGCTAGGGGAGCCACTAATAGTCCAGTGGGGTCATATGAGGTCTCCATGTGAAGCATTCGTGAAGGAGCATCTGACTGGACTAGTGGGGTTGAACTAGCGTCATTCTGCGCATGCGCGGTGGCCCAAGGGTATGGAAATAGCCGTGTTGGAGCTAGGGGAGTTACTACTGGTCCAGTGGGGTCGAGTGAGGTATCAAAGTGAAGCCTAGGTGAAGGGGCATCTGACTGGACTAGTGGGGTTGAACTATCGGCATTCTGCGCATGCGCATAGACGTTTTGAGATGTAGGGGAGTCCCTAATGGTGCAATGGGGTCGAGTGAGGTATCCAAGTGAAGCCTAGGTGAAGGGGCATCTGATGGGTTGGGTGTGCGTTAGGAATATCATTCTGCGCATGCGCAGATGCAATGCGGAGCTCTCGTCCAATCAGAAGCGAGTATTTCAAATCCGTCACGGAGCTCTCGTCCAATCAGAAGCGAGTATTTTGACCCGGTGCATTATGGGACATATCCAAGATGGCGGCACGTGTGTTCAAGATGGCGGCACATCCAGTGTCGAAAACTGGCCATTTTTGTCGGGATGTGGTCACCTAGTGTCGAAAACTGGACCCTGTATGGGTCCCGCTAGACGTGTTGGAGCTAGGGGAGCCACGAATGGTCCAATGGGGTCGAGTGAGGTATCAAAGTCAAGCATTCGTGAAGGGCATCTGATGGGCTGGGTGTGGGGTTGAACTAGCGGCATTCTGCGCATGCGCAGTCTGGCCGTAGTATAGAAATAGACGTGTTGGGGTGTAGGTGGGCCCCTAGTGGGTCGATGAGATCGAGTGAGGTATCCATGTGAAGCCTAGGTGAGGGAGTTACACTAGGGTGTCGTTTCCATTCTGCTGCGCAGGTCACGTGGTGGGGTTGTGACGTCACTTCCGGGTTTTTCACAAAAACTACCTCCAAACATAGAAGAGTTTCTAATGTTTCCTCTTAGACGTCCGTATGTTCAACCCTCCGGGATGTTTCCCGGCGCGGCCCCCCAGCGCGAGCGCGCGCGCGCGAACCCGGGTTCTCCGGGCGCAGCGCGCGCGCGCGCGTCAATGTAGGGAGAGGTTAAATCGACAACATAGAACTTATAGTCATCAACTTCATCTATACGTGTTGGACGAGGCTTCACTCACCGTATACACGTACCTCAATGAAATGCCCGCTCCAAACCTAGACCAAAAACACGTACTTGGTCTGTGGGCTGATTTCATTGGCTCTCTATTTTTACTATAGTGCGCTTGCATTCTAACCTTGATGGGTTACATTTTGGTCCCATCCTACACCACTGATTTCAGTTTGACGGAATCTCCACATTGGGCATTGATGCATTAGGAATAAAACACACAAGACAGGGTTTTTTGGTGAGATCTCATTTTGTTTTTATTCAGTAACAACAACAACGTGAGAACAACCACGTGAAAACTCAAGCCCAGAACAAGGGGCGTGTACATTGAAAGAACTGAAGCCCAGAACAGGGGGCTTTTAAACTTAAACCCAGAACAGCGGGCGTATGTACATTGAAAGAATTCAAGCCCAGAACGGGACTTGTACATTGAAATGATGGGCGGCCCAGTCATAGACGAGTACATCTCGGTCCTCGGCCATGGGGTACTCGTCAAACATCTGTACGATGGTAGATAAGGGTCTTCCCCGGCATCGATGGTACAGGTAAAACAAGCAATATTGTCCGCACACGCTACTGGTCAGGCTTTACAACGTTTGACTGTTCCAACACCACGTCTCTGTGCCTTGATCCATGAAGTCTGTTAAATCGGGATGGAAGGGTGGCAGGCCGTACGGGTCAAAGTATTCGCCCTGCTGTTCTGTCAAGTACACGGCCACCCAATGTTCACCTGGCCGATCCATCGGGTCCGTGTTGAGAACGTAAGCAGCAGGATACATACGGTCTAATGGGAACACATCTCGGGCGAACACCCCTTGAAAGACCCTACGTGTCTCTGGGTCATTCTCCAGCACGGTGGTTATCTGCTCTGTATCCATGTTAGGTGGAGAAGTCACACAGCACGTTGCGCGCCTTGTCCACTTGAATGATGTTGTCAACTCGGCGTAGCAGATCACATTGACGGTGCTCCGGAGGGCTCGTTGAAAGTGGATTTCCAACCGTAAATTGCCTTGCTTGGCCAGGGCCAGCTGATGGTCGTTCTCTAAGGTGGGGGTCAGATCGAAACAGAACAACGTGTAACCGTTCCCGTAGGCCTCCCGACTGATGAAATTCCCTTCGTCCTGGTTGATTTGACCGGTGGCTGTAAACAGGCTCTGATAGGCTCGAATGAAATTCGCGCGCTCAAAGTTCGGGGTTAAGGCCGTGGCTGGCACCTGTTGTCCATCCACATGCAGGGCCACAAAATTGATGCTGAAATGTTTAAAGTCAAACGGATTCTCTGGGTAGGCTCCACTGAAACTGGTATTTTCCACACAGGCCAGGATCAATCGCTTGGGTAGTTCCCCCAGGAACAGGTTTTCTTTGTTGGCGCTCATATTTCCAGCAGATACAGAGAACACTTTGGTTTGTACACGTCGGATAGGGTACTGGGCTGGTTTTGTTTCCAAGGCTTTCATGTGTCCCAATTGAACGGCTGGATTCGGCTTCACTTTTCGGACATACAGGACTGCGTCTTCGATGACAATCTTATAGTCAGCTACATGCGCCTCTACGTTAGTGGCCATCAAGGCGAAGGTCGGAGGCGCCCGTATCAGTCGGATTTTGATGGGAACCTTGTTCAAGAGGTATCGGTCTTGCATGAACATGTCTGCGTGCAGTCGACCGATCATATCCACTGAGACGCCGTTCGCGGTCAAAGCCTTCCGTTGGCTATATCCCGTATTGTCGTTCTCTGCGCCCATGTGCTCGGCTTTGTCCTGGTAGAATAAAGCGGCTGTCAGTTGAGATTTTTTAGCCTCTCGCCCATGCGACAACAGCGTCTCGATGTAGGCTCGATAGGGGTACGTGTTGGTCGAGTCACCGATGAGTTTGTCGCTGAGAAATATATCCACCTGTTGAAACATCGAGTGCAGCCCGAGATTCGTCGGGCCCACCGTTGCTTGGTCGACGATTCTGGTGCCATCTCCACTGACGATCTTGGCTTTCACATACAAGTAGGTATGGGCTAAATCCACATAGGTCGTATCCGCATTACTGATGGTGAACTCGATGGGTCCTGTTGCGTTGATGCTGGAGAGCGGGAGATGCTCCACCCATAATCCTTGTTCGGCACTGGTCTGTGTGGGCGGGACGATCCACAAATCAAATTCACTGTTGGTGGCGGGGCAGGACTCTGCGTGGATCAAGGACATGTTTTATGAAAAGATATCCTGGGTCTTCGATGTGCGTCGTCGCTGGGTCGGTCGTCGACTGGTGCGTGGTTTCGGTGGGGCAGCTCTTTTATTCCCTACGGTGCGTCGTGCTTTGGCCACCAAGACGCCTCCCGCTTCTTTGGCCCGCCGTTTCAAGGCTTCTTTGGGTGCCGTACCCCCCAATACATCACCGGCCACTTCCAGTCCGCTGCGTACCGCTTGTTTGCCGATTGCTTTCACCCAACGCGTCACCAAGGGCAGGAACGTTTTGACGATGCTCCCGAGTATGTTCCCCAGTCCATGTCCACGTTGCATGCGTGCACCACTAAACACCGAAAAGCCACCCCCGGCCTGTTGGGCATAATAGTCCATATAGCTGCGTGCATCGCACTCGTAAGGCACCTTCATTATACAAAGTGGGGAGCACGTGCTTGTCGGAAATGAAGTGTCAGCACCACTTTTCCTCGTTCGAATGCCACCGGTCGTCCCGTGTCATCTCTTATATCCACCGTGATCGTGTTGATGTGGGTTTGTCGTACAGGCAGGTAGAGCATGTGGGTGAAACTGTGGGTGACTTGATCGCCATACTTATTTTTAATGGGCACCACCCGTAACAGAGGTGTGTTGATATCGCCCACGATGTGATTGTCCACCACGTCCGAGTAAACGTAGAGTCCGTACATACCCGACTTCATATCCATCGGGATCTCGCCATGGTGTTCGGTGGGACCAGCGAACGTCTGTAGATCG